>OZ007500.1:150190373-150343880 GCA_963931805.1 Microdon myrmicae | reverse complement strand
CAACGATGAGAGGTAAGAACAAATTTGAACGACCCAACGATGAGAGACTAGACCCAATCTATATAAATAAAAGAAAGAAGACAAAAATCTGAAAAGAGAACACTAAAACAGTGGAACATTTTTTGGTAAGCTATCTCCAATTTTTCTTCCCAACGTTGATTTCGTCCTCTTTCCTGTAATTGGAAAATAAACCCGAGAAAAGGAGAATTTATATTTTTATTTATGTTATTTTTTTTTTTTGTTATTTCGGATTGTTTTTTTTTTAACCTAGCCGCTAGTTCCGCTAGTCGGCGTAGGGACGTTAGAGCCTCGGGGCTCTTCCACCACTGGATTTATATCCCCGACGGCTTCGATATAAATTCCAGCTGGTGGTTACCGGCTGCGCCAATTTGTTATGTTTATTTGTATAACAATTTGATAATATATTTGTATTATCTTTATTTTTAATATTTATTAATATGTGTATTGTTAAGTTCAAATGGACTTACTTGTATTTTTATTGTTGAGCGGTCGCTGCAGCTGTTGTTTGTCCGCGTCAGGTTGCAGGGGGCGTTGAACGTCGTGCTCCCCTGTTCAGCAAGCTGTTCCGTCGATATTTGGTTTTTAGTTGTTTTTAGTTTTGATTTGATATTGTACTATTGGGTTGAATTGTTGAAGTTTCCTCAATAGCATTTGCCGCAGCCATGAAAATAAGTCCAATAGAAATTGCGGATAAGGTCCAGTGCTCCATGTTCTTATCACTAGATATAGATTGCTAATATTTCTTGAATCTGTGTTCTAGTCTCCTCGACAGCTTTATTTTTGGCCGAGACTTGTCGTAGATGGAGTCTGTCGTATGTATTAAGTAAGCCACTCTCTTGAATGACTAATGAATCTCCCTTGTGAATGCAGTAATAGTACGTTTCCGTATGTTTGTTTTTTCTTCGGAGATTGACGGCGAATTGTCATTTTTGCGAATTTATTTCCGGTGTATTATGTTTTATTTTATTATTTTTTTCTCCGCCAAGTAGAATTTGCATAAAGTAGTTTATGCAAATTAGCTACATGGCGCGTTATTTTCCTTTTACAGGTAAAGAGGGGAATCAAAGGGGGATTAGTGGATTCTGGGGGGACCTGGACTCAATGTCGGTCCGTAACACGCTTGTATCGGCGTTTTTTCTTCCGTGATAAAAAAGGCTAGCAAAGAAGAAAAAGAAAAAAACTGACGAAAGTGAAGATAAAAAATTATTTCTGGAGATGGTAGTTCGAACAAAAGGAGTCATACTGCTAATTATGGCGTTATGACATTGATCGGCAACAAAACAAACAAAGTTCTCGATCTTACTGTGAAATCGCGTTATTGCCAAGGCTGCAACCTTATGAAAATAAAGAAAGGCACCCCTGAATATGATACTTGGTGGGATGAGCACGAACCAGTTTGCACATTGGATCACAATGGACGCTCGGGTAAAATGGAGCCTGACGGAATGTTAGAGATGTTCGAGCGTGCTTTTGATCTGCACGGCCGCATTTACGAAAGGTACGTTGGAGACGGGGATGTGACAATAATGAATGCGTTGCAGAAATCATTTCCAAATGTTGTAAAGGTCGAGTGTATCAATCACGTGGGAAAGCGAATCGGTTCGCAATTACGCGGTGTCAAAAAAACAACAACAAAAAACAGACCAATTAGGAGGAGCTGGTCCTGGCAAACTTACGGGAAACATGATAACAGAGCTGACGACTTATTACGAACTTGCGATTAGACGCAATGCTCTCTTTGCTGAAGAAATGGCGAAAGAAATGGCGACAAAATATCAATCGATGAAAATCCGCAACATCAAAACTGTCCAGAGGGCTCGGATTCATGGTGCAAATGGAAACGCGCGGAAGCTGCGAATGAGCTGTCAAAGTTCCACCACGACAAACCTGTGGGGGTAGAAGTTGGTGTGCCGGTCATGGGCACAGTTTCACTAACTCCCCGACGATGTTGCTCTGACGAAAATAGTTCACCCAGGAAGACAGGAACAATTGAAAACACACTGGTGTAGTTTTTTTTGTTTGATTTATTCTATAATTTTCGTTTAAACTAGGGTTTTCTCTATTTTATACACTTGTGATTTTTTGTTAAAGAATTTTGTTTATTACTAATGGCTCTATCAAGTGCACACGCGATGGCGATTGAGTAACGACTGTGATGCACGCTCAACGTAGCGTCCGCGCGCGATGTTCAATAAAAAAACGACTCTGGATGCAGCGTAGCGTGTGTACACTGCTGAGGTTGGATAGTGACTGGTGAATTAGGGTTGAAATTCATATTTCATTCTACACACAGGACAACCAAAAGAGACCACGCCTCTGCTCTCTCAACCTCACGCCCGTCAAAGTGTGAGTAACTTTTGTTAATAGGGTAATTGACGGACATGAAGAATGAGAGAACTGAAAACATGATATGCTGTGATCTCGGGGTAGCCTTGGTTGTGTGTGTTGGTATCAGATGCAGCTACTGACATGACCTGGTGACCCAGTGGTACGGCTATGGTGTAGTCGGAGCACATTGAACCGTGGAAAGAAATACGAATGAGAGGGAAACCTAGCTGATGTTACTCCCTTGCAAAGAGAGATCATTGATCCCAAGCGAATGGGTGATCTGAGGGAAAGTCGATAGGACGCCGCTGATGTTTGGGAAGTAATTCGCGTGAGAACCAGACTCTAAGACGCAGAAATAACCCCCGCTATTTTGCTATGATGCAACAGTGTCGTTCTTTTAGACTTGTTGTTGCTAACCGACATTATGAGATTTCCGATGGCAAACTCATGGTTTGCTAGAATGGAGTTGCCATGTGCCAAGAATGTAGCTAAACTCAATTATACATTATCTGCAAAGGATAATGAGTTTAGCTATACGTCCGTTTGAAATGTTTTACATGGGAATACATATAAAGGAAATTGGTAAGTATGACGCGCTGAAAGCGGTCGAAATTAGGTGGAAATGTTGGTTGGAATTGTGGGTTGTTTCTCATGTAGAATAGAGAAACCCCCCACAAACCTCCCTTGGATCCTAAAGTACGAACAGCTATTTACCCAGTTTACGTAAAACTGACAGATCCCGATTTGTTAAAAAAATGTGAGGGAGGTTTCACGCAAAATAACAATGAAAGTTTCAATGCTACTATCTGGCAAATGGCGCCAAAACACACATACAGTGGTAAGAAAATCATTGAAGTTGCGGCTCTTACCGCAGCTTGTATGTTTAATGAGGGGTTTTTCCCCGTATTGCTAATAATGCAAGTCATGGGCATCAAAATTGGGTACGCTGCGAGAGCGTTTGCGAACGAGAGGGACAGAGATCGGCTGCAAGACGCTGACCGCAGCCTAGTATACAACTCGCACGAGGCACAAACAGCGAGGAAAAAGGCGAAAATGCAACTGGAGGACCAATTCGAAGTCGTGGAAGGAATTGTTTATGGTCCAGGAATAGATGTCTAGCTGTTAGTATAAAAAATCCCGACGATTTCATGAAAAAAATCACTTTTATCTTTTGTCTAATTTATCTCCAAACTTTGAATGCGTTTTTCTCGAAACGACTTTTTTGAGTGCGGTGTAAGCGATAATATGAAAACGGTGTATGCGATTCTTATGAAAGTTCGCACATATATTTTTAACAAGTATACGCAAATTGTGAGTGAATTACTTTTTTATTTATTTATTTATTTTTTTAGTTATAACTAAAAAATAGAGCAAAAAAGGGCCGAAAAATCAATTTTTTTTCAATAGTCGCCATTTTGTTGTTTTTTTTCAATATTACACTTTTTTTTCGCTCGCATTGGGCTAAATGTATTTAAGTTCAATAAACTTTGTGCATTTTTCGTATTTTTTCACCGGGGACGAAAATAACCCTCACACGAGCAGAACGGATGGCTAACTTTGAACACCTGGAGGGGGGGGGGGGGGGGGGGGGTTCCGGTTCCGGACTGACCCAACAAAATTTATAAAAAGTAGTCGAAAGATGAATAAAATGTTTAAAAAAAATTGTTGTTATATCTTTAAACTTTCTCTTAAAAAAAATCATGAAAATAACCAATTTTTTGACCTGTGTGCCGGCCTGCGACACAGTTAAACTCCGCCACAAGACAGTTAAATGAAAAACACTTGAGTTAGCTTGTTAATTAAATGATTACTTTTATTCACGACTTATTTTTCGGTATTTATGATTACAAAAACTGATTTTAGTTACACTGGTGATGACGTAAGCACAAACATATTATAAAACGGACGCACCAGAACTAAAATTACTTTCAAATTAAATCCGCGCGCTTACTCCACTCGACTTGGTATATTTGCGTCCCCGAGCGCAAAACGAGGGGCGGGAGATCACATGACCATGGCGGTCAGAGGATGGAATTTGACTCGAAGCATTGTGCCTGGCACGGACATTCCGTTCACTTCCTTCTCCATCATGAATTTTTCGCGCGGACACTGCTCACTACGCAAGGATGAGGCAAACGATGGTCGACCTTCGCAACCGAGCGGACACAACACAGAAACAAAACACTCCGGTTTGATCAACAATAATACTTCATTTGCTACCTTTAATACTTTCACTTAGATTTATTCTTTAGTTTTGAATGTATATCAAAATCGAACAACACATAAAATGATAGATTTTAATCAATACTTTCACCGACTTTAACTAAAGTTACTTGGACAACGCGAACACGACTCCAGTATATATTTGCGCGTCTCCGCAGTGACGGAGAGCGGGAGCGGCGACGACCATGGTGGCCGGCGGATGGAAAACGACTCGGCGATATCTTGCTCGTGCAGAGCTCACTCGCTAATCGTGATCATGGTGGTATTTGTGCATGGTTCTTTCATGGATGAGAACGAACCTAGAACAAAGAACTAGTGCATTCATGGGATACGATTTCGGTAAAGCAAATAAGACCGAACTCGTCGGATGCTAATGGGATCTTTGTTGGAAATGTGCGTCGCGGCTAAACAAAAAGACGACGATGCTATGTGGAAATGTGCTAATGGGTTTTAGCTAGGTTACTGGGAAATGGTGTTTATGGCATCGTTATTAAGGGTAGGTATTGGATTCCTATTTGCATTTGTTTATGCTGTAGGATCCAAGAGACGCGGAATGCATATTTGCTTTGGTCCCTTGGGTGTAAGTCACCAACCAATGTGTATGTAGGGAACATTGTTGTCCACATGGCGCGGCTGGGAAAATAGACGGCGCAATATTTATGGTCCCTGTCATGACGGTTACATTGTATGCAAACCGAATCATTTTGTTTACAGGAATTTCTCTGGTACCGAATTGGTTTGGAATTCCAGATAAGTAAAGCAAGAAATCTTACAGAAAATTGTATGCGAAGAGATGCATGTGAAAGGTAAGTTTTCTTTACAGGGACTTTAAGATTATAGATTTGATCTATATAATGCGTGAAGCATTTACAGGTGCTAATGCTGTTGCATTAGCAGAAACTGATGTAGATTGGGTTGTAATAATAGGGGTTCTGCCTGATAAGGTGAAGAAAGAAACCTTACGGAAAATTGTATGCGAAGAGATTGTATGAAAGGCAAGTTTTCTTTGACAGGGACTTTTTAAGATCATAGATTTGATCTGTATGATGCGTGAAGCATTTTCAGGTACTAATGCGATTGCATTAGTGAAGTTAGGAAATTGGCTGAATGTTATGGGGGTTTTACGGTATGTAGACAGTGGGGTTTGCCGGAACCGCCACAAGGTCGCAACACAGATCGCACAAGTGAAAATAAAACACACTGCATATAGTTATTTATGAATGATTTTATTGTTTCACTGATCTTATTTAAATAACTTTTAGTCAAGAGTTGCACTGTTTAAAGAGTTTTATATCGTATTGTATTTTTAAATTAACCGACGATTAGAAACTTGATTTTCTTTAGAATAAGGATGATAAAAAAAAACGCGACTCGACTTATTCGCGGGGGGCGTGTGCACCCCCCGTGTACACGCTACTGTGGATGGAGAAAACACTCGACTGCCACGTTCAGTGGATGAAATAAGACTCAGCGATAAACGGCTCGTGCAGAGCCGACTCGCTAATGGGGTGAGTTTGTGGTGTGGTGGTAGATATCCTCTCCCCTAAGGATATGTTTACTTATCACCAGAGAAACGCAACGTCTCTCTTGGTGGAATAGAAAACCAGATCTCGTAATGAAGATCATGGTGGTATGTGTGTGATCGTTTAGATCTGTGTTGTTTATTCATGCGCGAAGGCAATGGCAACACAAAGCAGGCAGGCGGCAAGGACAACGGGATCGAGAAGATCGTTGTCTATGAAGTGCATCGCAGTTAAATAAATAGACGACGATGCATCGAAGAAATGTGGTAAAAGAAAAGATGAGACGAGGGCATCATAAAAGTCTTAGATGAGTGATGCCCTTGTGTAAATATACGAATAGACATTGGGAAAGGTGGTAATGGTTGCGATACTTTATACAATGAAAATTGTATGTCGTATCTTGGGTCGGTGGCTGAAACGAATTTGCTTGCATTTGTATATGCTGGATAATTCGTTTGGTCGCTAAGCACGAAGTTGTGATTGTTTGTTCGTTGGAAAACAAATCATGGGTGAATCTATCGCAGCTGGGTAAATAGCCGTGTTGCTATTATGCTGGTGATGCTAAAGCAATTTAGGTATACGATGGGTGGTCGTGTACCGTATCTTGCTGATTGAAATGGGATCGAATTTTTATGCATGTTTACATGCGAAGGAATTTGGTTTATGACACTAGACGCTAGTGTTTGCTTTTGTCCCTTGGACAAAAGGCTGCCGAGGCCGTGGAATTGCCATGGACATGCACGTGGACAGCGGACTTGCTTGGCATACCAGAGTGCCGGATGGTTTAGGGATTCATTATTAGTTAGGGAAGAATTCATATAGGGAATTTGTATGCGAAGAGATGCATGAAAGGTAAGGATTCTTTACAGGGACTTTTAGATTATAAATTGCTCTATTTAATGCGTGAAGCACTTAAGGTGCTTATGTGATTGCATTAGTGAACTTAAGGAAGTTGGGTAGCAGTTATGGGGGTTTTTCAGTAAAGTGGACCGTGGGGTTTGGCGGAACCGCCACAGAAGTGCTTTAATTAATTTGTTGTTAATATTATCAAGACCAGCAGCCTTTTTTGATTTTGATTTTGTTTATCAATTCTTTCACTTTGCTAATATTAGTTGCGTAAGTAGTTTCAGCTGGTGATTGAGAAAGTACATGAATAGTGTTAGCAACTTCAGCCTCAGTATACGCGTCGCTTAGATGCATAGATATGGAGTGGTTCTTACTAAACGTGTTAGCAAGTAGGTTCGCTTTTTTCCACTGAGGAAATAAACAACTTGTCGTGAACTTTAAACGGAGGAATACTTGACCTTCTCTTTTTCATAATTTTTGATATTTTCCAAAACGGTTTGCTTGCCTTGTCAAGAGAGGAAAGGTGTTTATTCCAACACTTGTTCCTATATGCTGAGATTTCTTTTTTAATGATATTATTTAAGACTTTAACATTAACTAGAAAGCAATCGATTCTATAACGAAGCCATTTTCTTCTTTCAGAGTTTCTTAGCCTAATCAGATGTAAGATATTTTCAGGAAGCGGTGCCTTATCAACTGGAGCAGTGGAACATTTAGGTATTGCAAGATCGGCCGCTCTATTGATAACAGAGACAAAATTATTACATAGGATATCAATGTATATAAACTCCACAATGTTCCCATGTCGCATTGGCTAAACCATACAATGTACATCCCAGTGTACGAACCCCGAAATAGCGTTACTCTTTACATAAGACACAGCAACCTATTTTTTTTTCTCCGGCGATCATCACGATTGTTTACAGCAACGATGCCTGCAGCCTCTTTTGCTTGTTCCTTTGTTTGAACAGTTGCAGGATCGTTCGTTGTCGGCGCTTCAAGCGAAAGGGCATCGTACCTGACCGTACGGTCATAGGGGAATTTCCGCTAGTAGAAATTCCAATTCGATCGCCCATTGGTTATCACCAAGGAGAAGATCGGATTGGCTATCCCCAGATCGACGAAAATCCATCTCCATCGCGGCTAGTGGATGTTGACAGCAATAGACACTAGCGAGTCAAAATTTCACCACCGTCGGGTACATACCCACAAGTGCATGTTTTTAAGTTAAATTAAGAGTCAATCAAGAGTATGACATTTATTACAGCTGTCACGCAAAACACCATGTGCTCGGGGTAGGCTTTCTAGTCAGCCAAAAACGGAAGCATATATGCCATAAATGAAAGGCTATGCACTCTTCGCGTGCGAGGCAAATTTAAGAACATAAGCCTCATAAACGTTCACCGACCTACAGAGGAGTCCCCTGACGACGAAAAAGAAGAATACTATGAGAACGTCGAGCGGGCCCTCAATGCCTGCCCAAGATACGATGTGAAAATCGTTCTTGGGGATTTGAATGCGAAAATAGGTCGGGAGCCGGTTTTCAGGCACTACGCAGGTTCCCATAGTTTGCATGAGAACACTAATGACAATGGACTACGAGTCATCGAATTAGCAGCATCGAAAAACTTGGTCGTTGCGAGTACCAGGTTTCCGCGTAAAGATATCCACAAAGCCACCTGGGTATCACCTGATGGAGCCACTCGCAACCAAATTGACCACGTGCTGATAGATCGCCGCCACTCTTCGAGCCTGATGACGGTACGAACGTACCGAGGTGCCAACGTCGACTCGGATCACTATCTTGTTGGTACAGTTTTCCGGGCGCGGATTGCCTTACGGAGACGTATTGCATCCGCGGATCAGGTTCGAATCAACACGGCTGCCTTATGCAATGAGAACACCAGTAACACCTTTGGTCATGCGTTAAGACTCGCCCTCGAAGAGCTCGACGGAGGGAGAGTAAGTCCTGGGGCCAGAATGCCGGGCGTAGAAGACAAATGGACACGCCTTAAGAATACTGTCATTAGTACTGCCAACTCCATCTTAGGCAGTAGTCGTAGAGATCGGAACGACTGGTTTGATGATGAGTGCAAACTAGCGATTGAACGTAAGAATGCTGCATACCGGGCAATGCAGCAGTCTCATAGGACGCGGGTACGCGAGGAGAAATACAAAGAGCTCAGAAGATCTGAAAAAAGACTTCACAGACAAAAGAAAAGTGCCTGGGGAAAAAACCTTGTCTGTGAAATAGAGAAAAGTAGAGAGCGAGGTCCGCACCAGGCGCGGAAGTTCTACCAAATAATCCGCAGTATGACGCGGTACACACCACGCTGCACTTACTGCAAGGATAAAGAGGGTAATCTGATCACCGATCCTGAAGGCATTCTGGAGCGATGGGAAGTGCACTTCAATGAATTGGTAAATGGTCAGCTCACAGAAGAATTGGAGGCTCCACCAATGCAAGACCAAGACCAAATGCTGCCGCCACCAAGCATTGAGGAAACATTAAAAGCCATTAGACAGCTAAAATCAAATAAAGCCCCTGGAGCTGATGGCATACCAGCTGAGCTGATCAAACAAGGAGGGACAGCGTTACATCACGCAATTCACGAGATCGTGGTGCACGTATGGGAGCAAGAGGAGATGCCGGAAGATTGGCGTCGTGGTATAATTTGCCCCATACATAAGAAAGGAGATATCACACTGTGCAGCAACTATAGGGGTATAACATTGCTGAGTACCGCCTACAAGATACTCTCCACTATCCTACAAGACCGGATATCCCCATACGCTAAAGCCATCATTGGTCAATATCAGTGTGGCTTCATCCCAGGCAAATCAGCAATTGATCAGATATTCACCCTTAGGCAGGCGATGGAAAAATGTCTGGAATTTAAGATTCCACTATATCATCTGTTTATAGACTTCAAGGCCGCCTACGACAGCATAGCCACGGTAGAACTATATAATGCCATGAGAGAATTCGGCATTCCAAACAAATTGATACGACTTTGTAGGTTGACCATGACCAACGTAACTAGTCAAGTAAAAGTAGCGGGATTGCTGTCCAAACCAATAAACATCTATAATGGACTCCGACAAGGGGACGGTCTGGCCTGCCTTCTCTTCAACCTGGCGTTGGAGAAAGCAATCCGTGACTCTGGTGTTACAACAAGAGGGACTATTGTCACCAAGTCCAGCCAGATACTTGCCTACGCTGATGACATCGACATCATCGGTAGAACCGAATCGGCGGTACAGGAATCCTTCACCCAGATCGAGCAGGCGGCACAAAAACTGGGACTGCACATTAATGAGGGAAAAACCAAGTACATGGTGGCAACTTCTGCGAAGAGAAGACCTAACGTTGGTCAAACTATCAGGGTAATGGAGCACGAATTTGAAGTGGTGCAATCCTTTAACTACCTTGGGTCAATAGTATCAGCCGATAACAATATGGAAGAAGAAATACGCGAACGGCTGATTAAATCCAACAAAGCCTACTATGGTCTATCAAGGCTCTTTAAATCCCGAAATTTATCCAGAACATCCAAGCTACTACTGTACAAGACCATGGTCTTACCAGTACTCATGTATGGATCCGAGACCTGGGTGCTTAATAAAAGGCACTCTGAACTCTTGGCCGCGTTCGAGAGAAAGGTCTTAAGGAGAATTGTTGGCCCCGTATGTGAGGGAGGACGATTCCGGAGACGCTACAACCATGAGTTGTACGCAATCTACCTTGAAGCTCATATTGTAAGAAAAGTCAAGCTCGGTAGACTCCGGTGGGCGGGACACCTAGCTCGAATGAGCGAAGAGGAGCCTGCCCGGAAAGTCCTTTGTGGCAGGATGTATGGAAGGAGACAGCGCGGCAGACCTTGTCTGCGATGGAGGGATGGCGTAGACAAGGACGCTCAGAGCCTGGGAGTGCTAAACTGGATGACATCGGCTCGAAATCGGGACCGGTGGAGAAATTTGTTCAATAAGGCCAAGACCGGATCCCGGTTGTAGTGCCGATGATGATGATGAAGAGTCAATCACTAGAGTCGAGTTGGAACAAAGAGTGTGTTCAGGTGTTTCGCGGTACGGTGCGTCTTCGTAATCAACAATACATTTTTAAATAAACAACTTTGTTAAGTGTTTCTAAAGATTACGAATAATTCCGCTGAAATACCAGCCAGTGTAATCATCAGTGAAGACTTACATAAAGAACCTTTGTAAGTGTTTCCAAGCACACGCATAATACCAACCAGTGTAATCATCAATAAAGACTTAGACAAAGAACATTGTTATGCGTTTCCAAAGCGCACGAATAGTTGCCGTAATTCCAGACAGTGTATCCAACCGTAATTGCTCCATTAAAGAAAATCTTTAAGCCAAATCCTCCGGAGTCTTTTATTTGTTCACAATTGTTGAGAGAGATTAACTTCAGTGTATGTCGGGGAGTTGACTGAACCTAGTGCCCGTGTCTTGGGACAATACCCAATCCCCCACAGACTATCTGTCAACTTCCAAACAAGGTGCAGGCATCCTCATTCATAACCCTATCCCTCATTCGCTTATTACCATTAACTTAAATATACAAGCAATCTACATTCATCCCGACCAACATTTTTTAACACAAGACCTCGAAGATGTTGTCAACGCGATAAGGAATCACGGCTTAACAACGGGCGATTTTAATTCATGGAGTCCTTCCTGGGGCTCAGAGAAACTAAACAAACGCGGCAAGACAGTCGAGCATTTTATTACTAACTCTGGGTTAGCAATACTTAATGACGGTCGGCCAACCCACTTTTCCACCCGTTTTTTTTTTTTTACATAAACGCGCGCACAAAAGGGGATTTTGGAGTACCCTTAAGTGTCAGAACACAGTGCGAGCGGAAGAAGAGGAAGTGGATAAGGAAAGGAGGTATCGATGTATATTGGTCTTAAATACCTGGACATTACAACAACGAGGAAACACATGATCAGGTAGAGTATTCCACATTCGTGTGGTTCGGCTAAAGAATGACTCTCTATGTTTGTTTGTGCGCGTGAAGTTGACTTTCAACGTGAACTGATGCGCATTGTCAGACGCGAGAAAATGTCTGAGGAGGCGGAACACATTCCCCAAGTTCTGTTGAGCAACGACCGTGATAAAACCTATAGAAGAGCGATAGGCATGGTACGTTGCGCCTATGTTCTAACGACGGAATTGATCGACTCACAGCTGGGGCCCCAATAAGTTTCACTGCTCGTTTTTGCATCCTATCGAGCACGTATAGTGCACTTTTGGATGCGCCTGACCAAATATGGGAGTTGAACTCCATTTTGGGACGAATGTACGCCTTGTGAATAGTGACCAGGTTGGATGGAGTGAAGTTTCTTTTTCATCTCTTAGGTAACCCCATGCACTTGGCCGCACTTTTCGCAGCTTCGAAAATGTGGTCGCTCCAATTAAGAGTCGAATTAATTCGATTGCCGAGGATTGATAGTGCCTTGGCTTCGTCGATGGAAGTGCCATTCATCGACAGTATATTTACTTTGGGGTTCACCTTTGACGACAGGAAACAGCACTGGGCTTTTAAGGCGTTGAACTCTACTCGGTTAGATAATCCCCATTGATATCTATTGTTGAGGTCGGAATTCAGTGTATTAAGCAAAACCTGCTCATTGGTATTGACGTTCGAAGAGTTTGGCCGGGAATGCTCGTATGCGTATGAGAAATTCAATGTGATATCATCGGCAAAAGAGTGGATTGGCTTGTAGGTAATGGACAAGAGATCATTTATAAAGATGAGGAAGAGAGTGGGTGAGAGTACAGAACCTTGGGGAACACCTGCATTAATTTGATGGGAGGCAGATTTGACATTATCAAGAACCGCTAGGATTGAACGGCCAGAACGATAGTCTCTTATCCATTGGTTCAGGGAATTGTCCACACCATATGAATGCAATTTTGATAAAATGGTTGGATGTCAAACTCTGTAGAACGCTTTTGAGATATCCAGTGCAATAACCTTGCTTTCTCCGAAGTAGTGGATGGAATGGGTCCACTTTTCGGTAAGGTACGCCATCAAATCTCCTGTGGACCTGTTACTACGAAAGCCATATTGGCGGTCATTGAGGAGGTCATTTTATTCCAGATATTTCGAAAGTTGACGGTTAATCAGTGATTCCATTACCTTAAAGAGAATAGAAGTTAGTGCTATGGGTCGATAAAATAGAGGGACGTTCTGTTGCCCTTTTTGGGAATTGGCTGAATGTTCGCTGACTTGCATCAGTTGGGGAACTGTGGGGGGAAGTATGGTGTGCAGGCGTACTGCACTGGATTCCCCTCTTCCTGTAAATAGTTCACCGGACACAACGACAGGATAAAAGTGCACCGCGGATACCGGGATAGCATTTCTATGACGAGCACACAGTTGATTAATGAACTCGAATTGTTTTTAATTATTGATTTATATGAATGTGAACAGTGCACGGCAAACCACAATCTTTACATAAAGCGAAAACACATCGTCGCGATTCGAAGTCCTCCACTTGTTGACACACTATATAATCCTTACCAATGCATTCCGTAGTGCTGCGCTTACTGCGACTATCCACCGAGGAGAGGGAAA
This sequence comes from Microdon myrmicae, assembly GCA_963931805.1. Taxonomy (NCBI): domain Eukaryota; kingdom Metazoa; phylum Arthropoda; class Insecta; order Diptera; family Syrphidae; genus Microdon; species Microdon myrmicae. Next base: position 150,330,331 of record OZ007500.1, on the reverse strand, counting down.
TAAAACACTTATATTCACTTGTTTTTGTTGTTTATTAATTAAACGGTTACTTCGCTTAGGGTAACCGATAGTTACTTTTTGATTCATTAAATGAAAAATATGAATTAAAAGTCACTTGAAATCTTTCAAATATCTTAATTTAAGCGTTCTCATTGCACCGTTCAAACGTACACAATTCACGATTATACGACGTTAACGTGACTCGCGGTTGAATTTCGCGTCCCGCAGCGCTACGAGAGCGAAGTTGGCGATCTGACCGACTCGGTCGGGTGATGGAAAAAGACTCAGCGATATACATTCGCTAAATGGCTGAAATTTGGCCCGTGGCGAAACTCTCCCAGCTAAGGGGTGAGTTTCCTATTACAAGAGAGACGTGAAGTCTTTCTTTATGGAGTAGCGAACCGGATCTTGTAGTGAAGATCCTCTTGGTGTACGTGAGATGATCTTAGCAATGTGCTAATGGACCACTGTTTGCTCATGCCGCGAGGTCATGAGAAACGAATTTAGAGATATTGAAAGGCACAAAGGAATGAGCTGAGAGTTCGGCTAAATAAACAAGCTGCAACTCATTGGATGCTAAATGCATTTGGGTTACTTCAAACAATTTAGATTGTTTATCGTATCGCCAGAATGCCTGCGAAAGAACAGAATTCTTTTGTTTGCACATGATGCGTGCTGAAGAAATTGGTTTTAGCGGCTATTGCGCTAATTGTCTGCAGCTGCGTCAATAAGCTGCTTGGAGTTGCTTTGTCGTTGGACAAAAGAGTCGCCAGCCAATGTGTATGTGGGAACATTGTTGTACACATGGTGAGGCTGGGAATAGGTGACGCAAAGATAATCATCCCTGATTATGATGGTTACATGGTACGGTAACCGAATTATTTTCTTTCAGGCATAATGCTTGACCTTTAAGGAATTCTTCTAGGAAAATGCATATGAACTATGAATGCCAGAGGATTCTTTTAGGAAAATTTTGCCGATGCGTTGATGCATGGAAAATGCCCTTGTGGGAGAAATTCTTTTTACAGACACTTTAAAGTTATGCATTAGATAACCTTAATGCTTGTAGCTTTGTATGTGCTAATGCCATTGCATTAGCAAAGAACGATGGGGTTATGGCAGCTTCCGGACTGGAAGCTTTTAGGTAATTTGGGAAGGTGAGTAGTGGCGTTTATGGGAACCGGCACAGAACGGCCAGTAGAATAAGACAAATGGAAGAGTTTCCGCAGTGGTTTCGAGAGTGAAGAGGAACATTTCTTCAAGAGAAGGGGCATAATGTGCATCCAGGAGATGTGTGTTCGTTGAAACAAACAAATTGAATCTCGTGGGATGCTAATGGGCTTGTGTTTGATTATGCATCGAGCTCATGAGGAATGGATTCAGGGCAATTACAAGACAAAGGGAAAAGCGACCTATGCATCGTTCGGTAATGAGGGTCAGCTGGATAAATAGCAGCCACTCATTAAACGAAAAATGCCTTTCGGATACCACGAACGACATGAATTGTTTATGGTATCGCCAGGAAGCCTATGGAGGAACAGCGTTCTTTTGTTTGCACATGGTGCGAGTTAGGGAAATTGGCTTCAGTGTCGATTGCGTTAATTGAATGCAGCTGCTGGTATTTTATTGCTGGGCGAAAAAGGTCGCCGGCCAATGTGTACATTAAGAGATTTATCATACACATGGCGAAGCGGAAATATAGACAGCGCAATGTTTATGGTCCCTGGTGAAGGTTACATAGTAAGTAATCCAAATTCTTTGTTAATAGGAATTCGTCTAGAGAGATTTGCTTGGCACCGAATGTGCCGAATTGGTTTGAGATTTCTGATAAGGTAAGCAAGAAATCTTACAGGGAATAGTATGCGAAGAGATGCATGAAAGGTAAGTTTTCTTTTCCAGGGACTTTTAGAGTAAAGATTTGATCTCTTTAATGCGTGGAGCATTTAAGTGAAATTATGAGATTGGGTGGAAGTTATGGGGGTTTTCAGGAAAGTGAACCGTGGGGTTTGGCGGAACCGCCACACATTTACATCCAAATTTGGGCTTCTGTAAAGAAAGCTGTAATCGATGATATGCCTACGAACGTGAAGTTTTAGCCACGAGAAATTAAATTCTGGATTGGAGCAGAGCCCAAATTGTGTCAGAAGCTGATAAGCAATACCATTTCGTATGCATGTGGCTATACCACGATGTGGAAAGAACAGTGGCACTAAGTTATATCCAGGTAGATTAAAATCAGAAATATCTGTATTAGTAATTACCTCGGTTTCGCTAAGTGCAAGGATAGTTGGTTTCTGGTTAGAAACGTGGGCAGACACAGATGAGAAATTGCATCTCAAGCCGCGAATATTAAACAAATCAACGCGAAATTCCCGCTCCATTGAAATGGCCTTCCACAGAAAACCAATACTACCGCAGAAAAGGATTCCACCACTACAGGTGTTATGCCCTTGTAGTAGGTGACTCACTAGACCCATGCCGAAATCCAGGTCACATCCCTTTCGTGACGAATATTACGCCACTCAAAACACAAAAAACCCTCCAAAGATTATAAATCAATCGAGAGTATCGATGCCGGAGGAACGCAACAGAGGTGCGAAAAAGAGGAAAAACAGACACAAGGAAAGGAAAGGAGGGTATGAGTTTTCCCGCACTGTACACTTCCGTGTAATTTTCACAGTACGGCGCGAATCCCATAAATATTACTGCATATATATTACTACATTATACTCGGACGCGTTTGTGGTGATCCGTTTGTTTACTTCGGATCCCACAGAATACTTGACGCGCGAACCGATAGTGCAATTAGGGTATCTTGTGTTTACTTAAGATACCCTAAACGGATTACGCAATTGATCCGATGGTATGGATCACGAGGCAGAGGCGCATGTTTAATAATTCCCATAGAACGTTTAAGCACGTTGACCTATCGCTCATCACCCCCTCTCTCCTCCCTAAAACTACCTGATATATATGCGATTACCTCTCTGGCAGGGACCACTGTCCAATTTCCATTAGCCTCACTCTTGGGGTTTGTAATAACAACAGATAAAAAAACCCCAAAAATGTCTGTTCAACAAAGCCAACTGGGAATTATTCCAATCCGCCGTCTCAAGAGAATTACTCGTGAGAAAGAACTCTTCTAATATCAATAAAGAATTTGCCTTGATTCATAAATCAATATGCACTGCAGCAAATCTGGCCATTCCTCAAACAAGCGACAAAACCCACAAAAGAATACTACCTTGATGGAATGAGAATATAAGTTTTCTGCGAATGCACAAACAAAAAGCAAGGTTCAACTTTAAACAAAGGTTGGTTAGGTGGTAGTCGGTCCCAAGGTGAGATACCACCCCGTCACGCTGTACATTCCGCGATATCGTCGAGAGAAATCTTCGACGGTGTTTCGGATGTGTGGCTGATGGCCCGGCCTGACACGGAGATAAGTAATGATGGTATCTTCTGATATAAAGAATTCCGGAGGTAAACTAGTCTCCCATTCGGATCTCCGGGGGGACTATGTCACGGGGGACTATGTCACGGGGAACATCATGCAGATATCATGATAAATAATGGAACTTTAAGAGGTTCGCCATCGCATAACCGGGCTTGCTCTCGAGGCTCTGTCCACGCTGGACTGGTGACGGCATTTTGTAACATCAGGGGCATCGGTTTCACCAATACGAATGTAAACGCCGTCCACCAATATTTGCAAACAACGAAACCTGATATTCGATGTTAAAATCCTCCTCGGGGACCTCAATGCGAAAATTGGAAAGGAAGATATCTTCCAACCAACTATAGGTAAAGAAAGCCTACACGACGTTTCAAATGATAATGGAATTCGAATTATCACGTTCGCAGCGTCAAAAGATCTGTTAGTAAAAAGCACGATGTTCAAGCACAAGGAAATTCATAAAGCCACATGGATATCACCCGACGGCGTAACGCGTAACCAAATAGACCACTTCCTCATAGACAAAAGACACCACTCGAATATCCTTGACGTAAGATCATATAGAGGAGCAGATTGCGACTCCGATCATCTTCTAGTGATTGGCAAAATCAGGAGTCGCCTCGCAGCAATCCCACATGGGCAGTCACGGGAGACAAGCAAAAAGTTCGACACTGATAAACTGAAAGACCTACACAAAAGGGCTGAATATCAAGACGAACTAAAGAATAGATTTAGCATTCTAGAGAATGTGAGCAATGAGGAAGAGGAAGCCAATAGTGTGAACACTAAATGGACATCGATCAGAGACACAATCAAACTAACAGCCCAAAAGGTATTAGGATTTAAGAAAACAATTAAGTCCAAACCTTGGTTTGACGATGAGTGCAGGGCGAAGATCGAACAACGTAAACGCCTCAGAGTGATCCACTTAGAAAGATATGATGAAGTCAACGCAGAAAGATACGCGACAATTCGGAGAGAGACAATGAGGCTCTTCAAATGCAAAAAACGCGAATGGGAGAAGACTCGGATCGAAAAAATCCTAGAAAATTCTAGGGCAAAGAACATCAGAGGTATGTATGTCGGCATAAATTCAATTAGAAATGGCTACCGAGGAAGAGCCAAAATAATTCGAGACGCAAACGGCTGTCTGGTCACAGAAACAAACAATGTCGTGACAAGATGGAAGCAGTACTTTGAAAATCTGCTCAATGTACGCACCCATCAACCACAGATAAATGCACCAAGCGTACATACAGCCGAGCCTCAGATCCCAGAGCCGTCTCTCGACGAAGTTGTAGACGCAATAAAGCGATTGAAAAACAACAAGGCTCCCGGAGTCGACTGCATACCGGCAGAGCTTGTGAAGCATGGAGGAGAGGTAACCGCTCGAAAGATCCACCAGCTCATCCAAACAATATGGGATAAGGAAGTCACTCCGGAAGAATGGAAAACCTCAATAGTCATCCCCATTTTCAAAAAAGGCGACAGATCTGACTGCGAAAACTACAGAGGAATATCATTGCTCCCAACCGCATACAAAATATTAACAAATGTCATTCTGGCGGGAATCACACCGTACGCAGAAGAGATACTGGGAGACTACCAATGTGGATTCCGTAGGAACCGGTCAACAAGCGACCAAATATTCACAATAAGACAACTGCTGGAAAAGAAGTGGGAATACGGAGAGACGGTTCACCAACTGTTCGTTGACTTCAAAAAAGCCTACGACTCAGTCGCAAGGCAGAGACTCTACCATATTCTAGTTGAGCTGGGAGTCCCAAAAAAATATGCCTCCCTCATTCAAATTTGCATGAACGAAAACAAAGGGCGAGTCAGAATAGAAAACCACCTCTCAGAACCATTTGAAATCCGGGACGGACTAAAGCAGGGAGATGGTCTATCACCGTGTCTCTTTAACCTTGTGCTCGAGTATGTCATCAGAAAGGTACAAGACGACAACATGGCCGGATCATCCCTGAACGGGGTCACACAAGTGCTCGCATATGCGGATGACATCGCCGTTCTGGGCGATAATCTAGAGACTGTTAGTAAAAACTGTGAAATCATCATGCAAGCGGCAGAAGAGGTGGGCCTAGAAATAAATGAAGACAAAACAAAATACATGATTACCGCGAGAGCAGGTGGATCTCAGATAACACAAATAAACGTCAGAGGTAAGATATTTGAAAAAGTCAAAGAATTTAAATATCTGGGAACGATACTGACGGCCAGTAACGAAATGTCGAAGGAAATTAACAAGAGACTGCATTCCGGCAACGCGAGTTGGCACGCAGTCAGTAAACTGCTGAAATCCAGACTGCTATCACGTAACATAAAGCTCCGTGTCTATAGAACCATAATCATGCCGATTGTTCTATATGAAGATTAAGATGGGCCGGGCATGTGGCGCGAGTGGGCAGCGATGGGACCGTGCGTAGAATTCTTGACGGTAGACCAACGGAAAGAGACCGGTAGGACGGCCGCGACGAAGGTGGGAGGACAATGTTAGGTTTGGCCTTGAGGAAATCGAATCAGATGATCAAGCGTGGAAGGAGAGTGCACAGGACAGGGAACGACGGCACAACTGGGTCGGTGAGGTTTTGATGGATGTTTATTTGTTCGAATGTTGATGATGCAGTGTTCCGCCGAACACTGTTCGCAGAAAAACCAAACGAACCCAGAGCGATGATGTGCTCTGCCAGCACTGTCCACGAAAACAACTAAAGACACCGGAGCGACTGCTGTGTCTAATTAAACACAGAGAGAACTTGTTTATTATTTCAATTTTTATTTTATTGTTTACTAAATCAATTACATCGGATTTAAAATTAATTAAGTCTATGTGGAACTCGATATTCAATAACACAATGACGGTCACACTGCGATTTGCAAAGTGAACACTTGATCGTTACGAAATTATCGGAACCTAACAACGCACTCACATCCTATTGTTCACGCAGCTTCCTGTCGACTTTCTTTTCCCGTACAATTTTTGCGCGGATCACCTCCTCGTCGGAGTTCTCAGTGACGACCAAGTGTTCACTTTGCAAATCACAGTGTGTAGTTTAGAAACGGGGGTAGTGTAATAGGACAGCAAAACGACAAGTAGAAATCCGAGGACCGCCATTGTGTTATTGAATATCGAGTTCCACATAGACTTAATTAATTTGAAATCCGATGTAATTGATTTAATAAACAAAAAAGAAACAAAAAAATAAAAACTGAAATAATAAACAGGTTCTCTCTGTGTTTAATGACAGCAGTCGCTCCGGTGTCTTTAGTTGTTTTCGTGGACAGTGCTGGTAGAGCACATCATCGCTCTGGGTTCGTTTGGTTTTTCTGCGAACAGTGTTCGGCAGAACACTGCATCATCAACATTCGAACAAATAAACATCCGCCAAATTGGTGACCCCGAGCTATCGATTCAGTGCCATCCCCTTATCCGCAAAAGAGAATTTTCATCTCCATTTTCGTTCCCATCATCTTATCTGTGAAAGCAATTTCCAACATGATCATTATTCTCGTTCTCTGATCTGTAAGAGAACTTTTCATCCGGATTCATATTTCCATCTACTATTGGAGGATCAAGCGTACCGCAACTTCTTTCTCGGTCTTTTCATGGGAGTTGTTTGCATTACACACCTGGCTTACGACAACAAGAGTTTTGTGTGCTTCAGATGGGTGACAAAGGAACCGTGGGATTTGGTATCGGTTTCTAGATCGCATTTCTTAGTCGTAAACATCAGTTTGTTTTCAGAAAAATGCGTTTAATGGATGAATCGCATGGATGCATTGGATGGATGCATTGAATTTAATATTAGGGAATTTTGAACGTTAAGTTCGATTGGTTTTTACTATTGAATTCAATGTTGGGGTATTTGGATGCTACCTTTGTTTCAGGCGGAAGGAAGGACTTTGAGGAACGTGTCTGTGGGCACGAGTAATGGATATAGGTGAGTATGTTCCTTGGTGGAACGACGATATCTCAACCTATAGTGGGTTGTGTGGTTCGTAGAACCGCCACAAGGTCATGTACCTCCGGGTTCCTACAGGCCAATAAATAGTATAAATAGTAGATTAGGGGTCACTGCCCAGCCTTCAACTTTCAAAATATCTGAAAATACCCGACATACATAGCGACCACCAATATGAATAGAAACAGATCCTCAGGAGAACTGACTATTCCTCATCGTAAAATGGATCCAATTGATTGACTACTTTGGTGGAAGCAAAAGTGCTCGCGAGAGTTTTTCATCATAATTGTACTTTTGAGTTGACGAATCTCTCGTTGAATTTGAAAGAGGCTTCCATGTCAATGCCACGATAATTGTTGGAGGGGTTTTTGAACATGGTTTTGATCCTGCGCTCCATTGTCATAACTTGCAGGCAGTCATGATTAATGTACATCGTCACCCGCTTTCGTGACCGTGTCGTGTCCTTCGTCTTTCGTCCGCATTGTCATCTTAACATCCTTTTCAGATGCGCATTTCGTGTATAAAAAAAAAAAAAAAAAAAAAAAAAAAAAAAAAAAACAACGAAAAACAATATCAAAAACTAAATGATTCCCTGGGTTTCGTTCGTTGAGTGCAAGAATTGTTGATCAGTGGTTGGATATATGAAAAGTAGTTCTCTTCATCGGTCGCAATGTAACGTATAGAATATGGAACGTTCTTCCAGTCTCTGCTTTCCCCGTCGTTGTGATTGAACACGTCATTCTAGATATCAGTCTTTTCCTAACAGTGCTCATCGTCGGTGGTGTTTCGACGATACTACATGGATACTTATAAATTTTGCAGTCTATTTGTAAATGTTAAAAAAACAATACGTAGGCTAAAAGTTTTCATTGAGTTAATTATTCTTTAACGTGGTATTTCAGGCTTTTACTTTTTCCGTATTCTTTCAATGTATTTCCTTCCTTCAAAATAGGAATAGACAAGTCCAATTCGAGGCACGATGCATGCTGATTCTGTTGAAAAGATGGACTTTTTATTCCAAAATGGATTAAACATAATTTATTTAGTGCAAAATAAAACATATTAAATTAATAAACATTATCCGTTTTACTCGTTTTCTCCTAGTAGGGGGGTAAGATTCCTTTTGTCCTTAGAATTGTGCGACGGTAATGTGGCGAAAGTTAGGAAACCCGTATGTCCTGGTAAACTGGATAGCGAGGAAGAGGTAATCACTTGTACAGTGTCTGTAGAACTGGTATTTATATCCTTTTCGTCATCTTGTTCGATTTGGCTGTCCGGTACGTTATCCGAAGTCTCCACAAAGCAAAAAGAAAAAACAAAAAGACAAAAAAAAAAGAAGAAAAGTTGTTAAATCCAGTAAATAAGAGGAAAGTTTCGCAAAAATAAGTTTTCAAGATTGGACCGATTCAGATTTAACTCCGTTCAAATGAAGGAAGCCTCCGTTTGATACAGTAAGTATAGATGTATTATAAGGCTTTGCTAGCGCTCCCGAAATAGACATCTTCATTTCAACATTGGTATGTTGTCTCCCTGTAAAGTCATGTGGGGTAATCTGTATGTGTTAAGGAGCACAGCTACTCCAAAACAATATAATTTGCAGGAATTTATTAAAACAATAGGATTACATCGAATGGTTCGAATTTTTCATGATAATACCTCGAACAAAAGGTTCCCCGAGCTACTACCGTGTAGGGCTCTCAGTCCACCGAATTGAGCTCTGCGTCCTTTTGTCAGGTTGGCACAACTGTTATCGATACTCCCACCAAATTCAAGAATCATAGTTTGACATTTCTAAGAGCTGCGCCATTTTGAACTAATCTGTCACTCTGCGTCGTTTCAAGTTTTTACGATTCTAAAAATGAAATTTAATTTGTAACGAGTTTGCATTAAACTTTGCGTTAAAAGCGGATTGAATGGTGCGAGGATTTTAGAAATGTTGGAAGAGTGTTTTGGCAACGATACTGTGGAAAACCAATGGTATGAACCTTTCAGAAGTGATCGTAAGTCTATCGAGAATGACGAACGCAGTGGCAAGCCTATTGTGTGCGAGGTTTATTATTAATTTTTTCCCCTTGTTGTTTATTTCTCGTTTCTTTATCCTTTTTTATTCATTTTTCTTTTGGTCTTTGTTAACATGTTCTTTTTCTTTTTAGTTTTCATTTCGTTTATGTACTTATTTGAGGATTTTCTTTTTGTACGTAGTTGTTCTCGAAAAAACAATAAATTTATCTGTTTTATATAAATTACCCGGAGATAGTATAAAGTGTGTGGGGGTTCTTTAAAGCATTCCCGAAGAACCACTCATTTCCTTTAAATCAACCTGCCTTTCCCTCACTCAACCAAGCCATTTTACAGCGTAAGCTAGCCTTTATTACCTTCCACCTGGAAAGTAAATCACCAGCATGCATATCACCGAATCATTCCGTTCATAATACATGAACCATACCAACCCAATCGGCTCAGCACACCAGCAATCATGATTGGTAAACACACGCCAATCTTTCAGCGTGTTCTTGTTCCAACAATCCGTTGGTCCAAGAAGACACGTCGGGCAATGTACATGTTGACACAGCTGCAGCCGATTTTTCCGACCATTGATCGCCCAAGAGACACCCGATCATCGAATAGGACATGGCCGCGATAGTTGTTCAAATAATCATTCTAATGAACATGTCCTAGGATACAGTTTTCTGAAAACCTAAACATCCATTGAATCGGGGACGATCATGATTGCTACTTAAACAATCATACCAATAATCGTGTCCCACGTACCGTTTGCCTGAACCAAACACACAGTAACCTCACTGTGTTTATTTTACCTACCATCCTTTGGTCCATGGCCACCCTGGGTAATTCGTGTGCTTGCACATCTGCAAGTCAAATTCCTCATGATCGGTCACCCAAGCGACGAACAATCATCGAGTTCACACGACCCACGATTGTTATTTAAACAATCATATCAATGGCCATGCCCCATGATGCATCCTCTAGAACAAACATACAACCATCCATCCTGGTCCCTTGCCATCGTTGGCGAAGTTTCTGTTGACTTAACGTCAACAGAAAAATCTATCCTCCATCGTTCACCATGAGTACTTTGAAAGCCTGCTGAATGTTCGCACCCATCAACCACAAATAAACGCACCAGACGTACATACAGCCGAGCCCCAGATCCCAGAGCCCTCTTTCGACGAAGTTGTAGACGCGATAAATCGACTGAAAAACCATAAGGCTCCCGGAGTCGATTGCATACCGGCAGAGCTTATAAAGCATGGAGGAGAGGCAACCGCTCGAAAGATCCACCAACTGGTTAAAACAATATGGGACAAGGAAGTCACTCCGGAAGAATAGAAAACCTCAAAAGTCGTCCCCATTTTTAAAAAAGGCGACAGATCTGACTGCGAAAATTACAGAGGAATATCATTGCTCCCAACCACATATAAAATATTAACAAATGCCATACTGGCGAGAATCACACCGTATGCAGAAGAAATATTGGGAGACTACGAATGCGGATTCCGTCGGAACCGGTCAACAAGCGACCAGATGTTCACAAGAAGGCAATTGCTGGGAAAGAAGTGGGAATACGGAGAGACAGTTCATCAACTGTTCGTTGACTTCAAAAAAGCCTACGACTTAGTCGCAAGGCAAAGACTCTACCTTATTGTGGTTGAGCTGGGGATCCCGAAAAAATATGTCGCCCTCATTCAAATTTGCATGAACGAAAACAAAGGGCGAGTTAGAATAGAAAACCACCTCTCAGAACCATTTGAAATCCGGGACGGAGTAAAACAGGGGGATGACCTCTCACTATGCCTTTTTAACCTTGTCCTCGAGTATGTTATCAGAAAGGTACAAGACGACAACACGGCCGGATCATCCCTGAACGGGGTCACACAAGTGCTCGCATATGCGGATGACATCGCCGTTCTGGGCGATAATCTCGAAACTGTAAGTAAAAACTGTGAAATCATCATGCAAGCGGCAGAAGAGGTGGGCCTAGAAATAAATGAAGACAAAACAAAATACATGATTACGGCGAGAGCAGGTGGGCCTCAGGGAACACATATAAACGTCAGAGGCAAGATATTTGAAAAAGTTAAACAATTTAAATATCTGGGAACGATACTGACGACCAGAAACGAAACGTCGAAGGAAATTAACAAAAGACTACACTCCGGCAACGCTAGTTGGCATGCAGCCAGTAAACTGTTGAAATCCAAACTGCTATCACGTAATATAAAGCTCAGTGTCTATAGAACCATAATCATGCCGATTGCTCTATACGGATGCGAAACATGGGCTCTCACAAAACGGGAAGTGAACAAATTCCGCGTATTCGAGAATAAAGTTTTAAGGGATATATTTGGCGGTAAATATGACGAGGAGTCAGGACAATGGAGGAGACTCCACAACCACGAATTGGAAGAGCTATACCGCAAACCTGCAATAGTGAGAGTTATCAAGTCGCGAAGATTAAAATGGGCCGGACACGTAGCGCGAATGGGCGATGATAGGACCGTGCATAGAATTCTTGACGGTAAACTAACGGGAAAGAGACCGACAAGACGGCCGCGACGGAGATGGGAGGATAATGTTAGATTGGACCTCGAGGAGATCGGATCGGATGGTTGAACGTGGAACGAGAGCGCACAGGACATGGAACAATGGCGGAGCCGAGTCGGTGAGGTCATGAACTTCCGCGTTCCTACAGGCCAATAAATAATAATAAAATAATAATCGATCACCGTGGCGACACAGCCAGCCTCCGTATTCGATCATCTATTTGATCAGCCGGGCAATTTAGATTTTCTTTTGCGTACCCTTCGCATCTGCGTTGCCATGGCTTCTAACGAATGGTTTTTCATCCTGACCTCCACGGTCGCAGGGGAAATTCCGCTATTGGAAACTCCAATTCGATCGCCCATTGGTTATCACCAAGGAGAAGATCGGATTGGCTACCCCCAGATCGATGGAAATCCATCTCCATCGCGGCTAGTGGATGTTGACGGCAACAGACACTGTTGAGTCAGATTTTAGCCCCCGTCGCGCACACATACGCTAGAGAGTCCAGTATTTATCTAAAGTCAATGTAAAACAATCGTGTGTTCTAACTCAAGAACCTTTTGATATTCATCTGAAGTCAATGTAAAACAGTTGTGCGTTCTAACTTAAAGACCTTTTAATATTCATCTAGTCAATGTTAAAAAATAGTGCGTCTAACTTAAGGACCCCGTAATATTCATCTAAAGTCAATGTAAAACAGTTGTGCGTTCTAACTTAAGGACCTTTTAATATCCATCCAAAGCCAATGTAAAACAGTTGTGCGTTCTAACTTAAGGACCTTTTAATATTCATCTAAAGTCAATGTTAAACAATAGTGCGTCTAACTTAAGGACCCCGTAATATTCATCTCAAGTCAATGTAAAACAGTTGTGCGTTCTAACTTAAGGACCTTTTAATATTCATCTAAAGTCAATGTCAAAAAATAGTGCGTCTAACTTAAGGACCCCGTAATATTCATCTAAAGTCAATGTAAAACAGTTGTGCGTTCTAACTTAAGGACCTTTTAATATCCATCCAAAGCCAATGTAAAACAGTTGTGCGTTCTAACTTAAGGACCTTTTAATATTCATCTAAAGTCAATGTTAAACAATAGTGCGTCTAACTTAAGGACCCCGTAATATTCATCTCAAGTCAATGTAAAACAGTTGTGCGTTCTAACTTAAGGACCTTTTAATATTCATCTAAAGTCAATGTCAAAAAATAGTGCGTCTAACTTAAGGACCCCGTAATATTCATCTAAAGTCAATGTAAAACAGTTGTGCGTTCTAACTTAAGGACCTTTTAATATCCATCCAAAGCCAATGTAAAACAGTTGTGCGTTCTAACTTAAGGACCTTTTAATATTCATCTAAAGTCAATGTTAAACAATAGTGCGTCTAACTTAAGGACCCCGTAATATTAATCTCAAGTCAATGTTAAACAATAGTGCGTCTAACTTAAGGACCCCGTAATATTCATCTCAAGTCAATGTGAAACAGTTGTGCGTTCTAACTTAAGGACCCCGTAATATTCATCTAAAGTCAATGTCAAAAAATAGTGCGTCTAACTTAAGGACCCCGTAATATTCATCTAAAGTCAATGTAAAACAGTTGTGCGTTCTAACTTAAGGACCTTTTAATATCCATCTAAAGCCAATGTAAAACAGTTGTGCGTTCTAACTTAAGGACCTCGTAATATTCATCTCAAGTCAATGTTAAACAGTTGTGCGTTTTAACGTAAGGACCTTGTAATATTCATCTAAAGTCAATGTAATAAAATTGTGCATTTTAACTCAGAATCGTCTAACATTTATCAAAAAATCAATATAATAAATACATTGTGTTTTTGTAACAGTCATCTTTGTAGTGCAACATTAATAATAAAACATTAAAAGGTTAAAGAACGTTTAACCAACAAGACCCACCAACATGTTTTATTTGTTCGATAACCATTTGTAAGAAAACCGTGTTTTGCATTTTGCTTATTCCTCGTTCGGCGATAGTTTGTTCCGGCTTTTAATTTTCACTCGCCGACGATCAGTTTTTCACCAGTGAACTACATCGTGGGTTGGAGGTAGAACCAGCGTCCATGACGGCGCCCAGACCACAAACCCCACAAGTGTATTTGCATTTATCGATTCCACGAAATCTCTTGGTGGAAATGAAACCCAACATAAAAATATCACTACAATATCTACCAGACTGCTTGCCATCTTTGATTCCATCTGGGCTACATTGAACAGACCTTCAGTTAAAAATTGGATATAATTTAATGTTGTTGAAAAACCTATGTATATCGGATGGACTGTGTAATGGAACAAGATTAATAGTGAGAAAGATACAAAAGCATATATTGTTGGCTGAAATATTGACTCCTAGAATTACTTTAGATTCGAAAAGATATCGGGACATATCATTGGTATTGAAAATGCTACAACTTCTAATCCAATTTGCATTCGTCATGACATTTAATAATTGGCCTTGTGAACAGTTTGCTTCGGTTGGTTCATTATTTAATTCGGAAGATACCATATTTACACATGGTCAAAAGTATGTGGCGTTATCTAGATGTCTATGGCAAAGGTCTAGGCGTAAAGATTCAGAGTTATTTAGCTAAAGAATACTTAAGTACATTGTTTTTAAAGAAGAATTAATGTAAAGACTGTCTACACGAATTTGGTTTTGTATCTTACTACATACATTTCAAAACAAATTAATTAAGTCAAATCAAGAGTTGCCCCCGCTTGGTAGAAATCTTGCCGTGATGCGGGGGCTTCATTCACAATGAATAACTCAGGCTATGCTGACGGAAGCATACGCTTCCAGTAGGGCCACCCATGTCTGGCAAGCTAGCGAGGAGTAACACACAAAGATCTGTTTTTACTTTGTATATGTGTAATAATAAGTGGTTTGCGTTTCATCATCATCATCGGTACTACAATCGGGTACCGGTCTTGGCCTTATTTAACAAGTCCTGGGGATTGTTAAATGTTCCATAATGATTTGTTTTTTCCGGGCAAGGTCATTAGTCTTGCGCCAGAGGCTCCCCGATGGGGAATCGAACCCCGGTCTCCCGCGTGACAGGCGGGTATACTAACCACTATACTATCGAGGAGCAGGTTTGCGTTTAATACTTTTAAATATTGTTACGTAATTTAGATTTTACGTTCATCGACTTCCTAGGTCGGATCTCTGGATTGTGAATAATCCAACAAAACTCCAAGTTTGTTCTCCTTTCCTGAATAGCTTTGCGGTAGCGAGGCAAAGAAAACAAGATAATGACTTGTGATAATTATTGTGAATATAACGGTTGATGTAATTAGGACAAATAGCACGAGCAAAACTGTGAGACAAGTTGTCTGTTTGAAAGTCAACCAGGTACTGGTAGCTTTATTTTATTTTCACTTATTCATTGACACTTAATATCACGCTGCCAGTTTTTCTTACTGAGTCGATGTGTATCGTTCGACATCCAAATTCGAACTAACTGAGAGACGCCCGGCATGCTATTCACGATTATTCGAGTGTAAATTCGTCACAATATGTTATTTATTCTCCCCTTTTTTCAATTCAATTCAATTCAATTTTTATTAGGTAGATAATTACATTTATGGTATATTTTACAACTAGTATTTCAGAGTTTTAGGACAACAACTATAATCTTAAATCTATATAATGACAATAGCACAATTTTAATGAATAACAAATAATAAATTAAGGGAAAACTACAATAAAAAACCCTTATTTGAATCTTAAGACTAATATTGCACAGGTTTCCGGTTATTTTATGTAATAATGACCTCGATATAATTTTCATAGACAGAGTACATAGGTAGTGATTTAGGATAACACAAGACGGGAAACAAGAACATTGTCAGAAAAAGAACAATTGACGAAGAAGTTTCCAATGATTTTGTCAATAAGGAATTCTACCGGTTTAACGTTAGTGTTTTCATGTAGTTCATGTGTCGAATAATGCCATGGCAAATTCAGCATCATTTTCAATATTTTGGCACCTTTGCAATTTTATTTTGTGTGTGCGAGCACAATTACACCATACAGGAGCGCCGTACAGGAGTATAGCTTGAAAAATGGTTTTAAAAATTATAATTTTATTCTCGAGGCTAAGCTTTGACTTTCTACACACTAATGGATACATAACTCTTGTGACTTTGTTTATTTTGTCGATTGTGGTAGTGATGTGTTTTTGGAAGATAACTTTTTTATCTAGAATAATACCTAGATATCTACAGCCTTCGGACCAATCAATATCAACTGGACACATACTGAGTTTAGTGTCATTTGGTAGCTAGCAGAGTTTTCTACTTTACTCTCTATTCAACCCTGTTCTCAAATAACTCTCCACATCAAAATCTTCAACCCTCCGTCTGAACTTAACTTAAAAATTATAGCTGTGGATGTAAATTCACTAATCCACATCGAAAGAAGGGATAATTTAGGCAATATGCTCCAAGTCGAATGCCCAGATGTGCTCTTGGCTAGCGAAACAAAGCTAAACCAAAGGCACAAAATGGGCTACAAAAATTATAACATAATTAGACGAGATCGACCACACTCTACTCGAGGGGGTGGGGTCGCTATCTTAGTTAAGAAAGGTCTTCACCATAAGGTCGTTTACAGCACGGAAGTACACAAATTCCAGGTGCTAGAGGCATGCATTATAGACATTCCGCTAAAAAGTCAAAGGCATCTATATATAGTCGCTGCTTACGCTCCTGAATCTGTTCAAGGTACCCAATTTATCAGTGAAATCGATACGCTTTTCCGAAGTCTCAAGTTAGATTCGGAAAACAATTACTTTTTAATGGCAGGTGATTTTAACGCCAAGCACAGTGCCTGGGGCAATCTGACCTCGAACACCAGACGCAATGCCTTGTTTGATTGGTGGCAAACAGATGCGATCGAGCATAAACTAGAATTGTACGCTACAAGTACACCGTCTTATCCAAGAGGTAACTCCTTCCTGGATTTACTTATGACAGATGATCGAATTCAGTTACCAGATACCGAGGTAACTACTCGAAATTGTCTTCGCACAATTGAGTACGATAGCGATCATTACGGGCTTGGAGCCGTAATACACGTGCCAAACGAGTACCATCTACTTGAGCAGTACGACCAGGTACACTCTTTCGATTTCCGAAAAGCACATTGGTCGCGTTTCGATCGCATAGTAAAAAGAGAAATACGCAACATTGGCATAGACCCACCGACTAATAGAAACCTCCGTAATGATGAAATCGATCATTACCTCCTAACTATGAACGATATTGTTACTAACACAATGAATCGTTCCATCCCCAAAGCAGCTCATATGGATGGCTATACCCACCGATACAGAAATGCAACTATCGATGCTTTGTATAGGCAAAAGAGCACCCTGCTCTCTCAGCTGAAATTGTGCTATAGGCAGTTCAGTGACCCAAATAGCAATGAAATCAAAACAATCAAGTCCTTGATTAAAAATCTTCAAAAACTGATCCGGGATAATTACCGAGCAGTAATAAATGAGGAGTGGAGCAACAGAATTCGAGCTGTCCAAGCAAACGGACCGAACATGTTTTCACAAATCAAGAAAATATGTCGAAGAAAAGATCACAATGACATTCCCTGTCTCCGAATTCCACGGACTCCCGAGAATTGTCAGATACTGCTGAACGCAGGACTCACCTTAGAGCACATCAACTCCAATGATGAAGTAATAGTAGTCGAAGATCCGCAAAAGAAAGCGGATTCAATTGGAGCCTGTTTCGAAGCAGTGTACAGAGTTAACGAATCAGTTCATGCTAACACTGAAATTGAAAGCAATGCCCGTCAAAGACATTGCTCGCTGCGCAATCAACTTCACAACTGGCGATCCGAAAACCGTAGTTTCATCACATTCGGCGAAAATAATAGAGCGGATTCTCTCGTCAGAAATGAAAATACAAATATGTTTGTGCGCAAGGATGAACTTAGAAAAATACTTAGCTCAATTAAAAATAAGAAATCATCTGGAATAGATAGCATTCCAAATGTGGTTCTAAGGCACTTGCCTCGCGAAGCAGTGAACATATACACTACTTTGTTTAACAACGCTCTAAACAATGCACACTATCCAACCCATTGGAAGACTGCAGTAGTCCACCCTATCCCCAAAAAGGGTAAGGAGAAGAGCAATCCAGCTAATCTGCGCTCAATCAGTCTGCTGCCCAACATCAGCAAGGTATTCGAAAAAATTATAAACAAAGCACTGATAGGTTGGTGTGATGAAAACGATATCATCCCCAACAACCAGTTTGGCTTTCGAGCGCGACATGATACAGTTCGTGCAGCGACGAAACTTGTTTCCGATATACAGTGGAACAAGACAAAGCGACAATGTACAGGCGCATGCTTGGTTGACTTTGAAAAGGCTTTCGACACCGTATGGTTAGAAGGACTTGTCTATAAGTTAACAAACCTGGGTATGCCGCAATATTTGTTATACATCAATTATGATATGATAATGGACAAACATTTTGTGGTGAAATGCGGGGACATACTCTCCAACAAGACCTTCCAAATTAAAAATGGCTTACAGCAGGGAGCTGTGAATTCTCCCATTCTATTCAATATTTACAATAGTGATCTAGTGAGTTCTCTCGAAAACGCCATTGCGTACGCCGATGACATAGTGGTGTATAGAACAGGAGGAAAAATAGACGTCATCAATAGGCACCTCCATGATGACTTCAACAAAATAAAACTATTTTGCGACGACTGGAAATTAAAGATTAATTTCCAGAAGACAGAGACTATCCTTTTCAGAACGCCCCTATCCAGGGCCTCGAGGGATACAAAATACAACTGGAAACACTTTTCCATTGTAGGTAACAATAACCTTCCACTGCAAGTGAAAACTGTAGTTAGATACCTTGGTATCTGGCTAGACCAGTATTTATATTTTGACAAGCACGTAGCAGCGTCCCTCTCCGCAGCTAAAAGTGCATATTCTATGACAAGAAGTCTATTCCGGAGTAGTCTTCTTGACCCCAGAGTCAAAATAATTTCGTACTCGGCATTCATCCGACCAGTTTTGATTTATGGCTGTCCAGTATGGTATAATATATCTCCACTTTATATGGAGAAGTTTCGTGTGTTCGAACGGCAGTGTTTGCGTTCCTGCCTCGGACATTATAGAACACCAGAGTCGCAATACAAAAAATTCTATCCCAACAAAATCCTGTATAACAAATCAGGGTTAAATAGGATAGACAATTTCATAATTAAAATTATTCGTGGTCACACAGCAAGGGCAATGTGCAGTGACAATAATCTTATCTCGGGAGCATTCTATCCCAATGATATGTATCTGGAGAATACCCTCCAGAATGGGTTTATTCCCCCAGAAGCGTTTCCTTTCTTGGATCAAAAAGGCCTTATCCAAGACATGCATGGAGTCCCGATTATTTACCACGCTCTCCGTGGTGCCAGGGACAAACGAATTCTCCACGATAGTGATATCTCCAATGCCCCAGACCGCATGCGTTTTAGCACGGCGATCAGTGAAAGAGATAAATCAGCCACAGATCGAACATCTCCCAAATGGTGGTGGCTTCTCAACGAGGAGAGGACTTCACTTCCTCAGATATAGTATGCCTCTCAAGAGCAACGCTCTCCTTCCTCTTGTCCCCCCTCCCCCAGTCCTCCTTTCCCAATTACTTTTATTTTTGTTTTATTTTTTGTTTCTTATTTTATGTTTTATTCGTTTTGTTTTGAAGTTTTTGTTTGTTAGAACTAAAAAAAAAAAAAAAATTGTAATAATAATGTATACATATAGATGTAAACGAGGAGTCCCTCTAATGTATGACTTATTTCATATATATATATATATATATATATATATATATATATATATATATATATATATATATATATATATATAAGAAACAAAAAAAAAAAAAAAGATGTACGCCAAAAGGCATATATAAAAATCAAGTTGCAATGTGTAATTTAGAGAGCTCGCATAGAGCCAGTAAGTTAATTTAGGGATTGTGATCGTAGAAAAGGGTTTAACATTTACCCCTAATATTATACATGTAAAAAGAATTAGGAAAATAAATGTGGTTTAAAAACTAAAAAAAAAAAGAAAAGAGTTTTCTACTTCGAAAACCAGACAGCTTGTGTTTTATTACCATTTATTTTTATTTTCCATTTCCTGTAATATACTGCTAGTTTGTCAAGAGCTGCTTGCAAAGAGTTGTAGATGTCAGTGAATAAGGCACCCGAAGAGAAAATAGCCGTATCATAGGCAAACATAGCTACCTGAATGTTTTCACCTAGACATGGTAAATCTGCGACAAACAATGTGAATAATATAGGACCAAGGACCGAGCTTGAGTAGAGGATCTGTCGGTTCCTATACTCACAACATATTTTCTGGAACGAAGAAAGCTCTGGATAATTTTGATAAGCGGTATTGGCAGCTTAAGTTTTAATAGCTTATAAATCAAGGCATCGTGCCATACCGTATCAAAGGCTTTTTCGATGTCTAGAACAACCAGTCCCGTTGACTCCTTGTCGATGAATTTTCTAGTTATGTGGTTTTTAATGCGCAAGACTTGGTGGATTGTGCTGTGAACACTACGGAAACCGAACTGAAAGTTTGGCCGGATGTTATTGGCTTCTACGAAACGATCAATCTTTTCCTTAATGATTTTTTCTAAGAGCCTACTCAGACAGCTAAGTAGACTAATAGGTCTGTAGCTTTCGGGGCTGTTCTTCGGTTTGCCGGGTTTCGGGATGGGTATTACGTTTGCTGTTTTCCAACAGTCCGGAAAATAACAGTTCCCAAGACAAGCGTTGCAAATGAACGTTAAATAGTTACTTGCAGCAGGTGGTAGTGTGGGGTACGAAGTCGTGGCACCGGCATGGGTGCGATTTCTACTTCGTCCCACTTCTTCCACTAAATGCTCCGCCGATTAATAAATTGCAAATTGTCAAAGCGACAACGCAAGAGTCACTGAGGTGATTGTATGATTTTCTTTTCAATTAAAGGGAAAACACGTATTTTAATTCTAGTTTTATTTATGAACGGAGAACTTGACAGAAAATATTTTAATGCACAAGTAATAAGGCTTATACCTTGTAAATTATTTAATATAGGTAAATTTTAACCGGCTTCGACTTTTAAATCAATTTAAATTCCTTATGCTTAATCCGCACTGTTAATTCAATTTATTAGGACACGACACTCGCCACGACTCAAAGGAATATTTTGTTACGCTTCTCCGCTGCCGGCGGAGAGCGGGAGTCCTGCGCATGCGACCAGCGTGGTCTGTCGTGTGTACAACCACGAAAATTCCTATAATTAACAATAAGTTGTATTGGTTACCTGGTTCCTCCCTCGGGGTGACCCGCCGATGAATTTTGCTGTGCTCGGCCCAGGTCAGTGCAGTAGCCCAGACACAATCCTGTCTGTGGTGTCCCACTTGAATCGATGATTGCCGCCCTGATTCCAGCAACAAGCAGCTCGTAAACTATCCCGTGTCGGCTCCTCTGGATGTTTTAGTGATTCAGCACTGCTTAGCTATTCTTCATTTGTTGAACAACCGCTGTTAACTGAATGCGTGCTTATTGCGTCCGGAAAGCAACGACAGAGGCCACACAAATTCACGGTGCAAACGGAAACCACAATTTTTTCTTGAATTCACGTTTAATTTTCAAACTTCAATTTTTACATCAATGCTTTTAATTTTACTTGTTACCAAAAAAAGGGGACAAAAGGGAAAAAAGGGCTCTTTCTATGTTCCTCCTTTATAGCTGCTCAACTACTCAACGGAAAATCAACTGTTCAAAAAAACGTTCTTTTTTCTTCTCCGTTGTCAAACGTCAACAACGGAATTCCGAACCGTATCTTTGAAAAAAAGTTAACCCTCCATCTCTCTCGCTCTCCACTCACGTCCACTTCGAAAAACAAATTCGAACTCGAAGAACTGCACGATCCACACCCGAATCAGGGTGGGTTCAGAAACTCACTTCAGGATCGTGCAATTCTTCCACCACCTTACCATCATACTATGTTAAAACAAAATTGTATTAAATGCAAATTATTAAATGATGGTGGTGGCCGACGTACGTAACAGGTCGACGGATGGAATAAGACTCTCCGATATCCTCTCCAATAAGGATATCGTTTTTACCTACCACCAGGGAAACGTAAAGTCTCTCTTGGTGGTATAGGAAACCAGATCTTGTAATAAAGGTCATGGTGGTATGTGTGGAATCGTTCAAATCGATGCTATTCACACGTGCAGTGGAACAACGAAACAGGTAGGCGGCAAAGACAATAGGGAAAAATGACCAAATGCGCCGTTGGTAGTGCGGGTCATTTTTTACACGATGCCTCGTCGCTGTTTTCGACGTTGGGAGAAAAAGTGCTAAAAGCAAATTGGATGTTTATGGCATCTCTGGCTGCAGTAGAAACCGGGTTCATATTTGCATTACGAAATGCTGGAGAATTTGGTTTCGGCGTCTATTGTGCTAATTATATGCAGCTGCTTGGGTTGTTTATTGATAAGACAAACAAAAAAGGTTGCCAGGCAATGTGTATGAAAAGGTACATGACGCGGCTGGGAAAATAGACGGCGCAATATTTATGGTCCCTGTCATGACGGTTACAATGAATGCAATCCGAATTATTTTGTTTACAGGAATTTGTCTGGTACCGAATTGGTTTAGAATACCAGATAAGCAAAGAAAGAAATCTTACGGAAATTGTATGCGAATGGATGCATGAGAAGGTAAGTTTTCTTTATAGGGATTTTAAGATTATAGATGGTGATCTATATAATGCGTGAAGCATTTACAGGTACTAATACTGTTGCATTAGCAAACTTAAGGGAGTTGGGTAGTAGTTGTGGGGGTTTTTTTCAGGTAAGTAGACCGTAGGGTTTGGCGGAACCGCTACAGTAGTGCTTTAATTAATTTGTTGTTAATATTATCAAGACCAGCAGCCTTTTTTGATTTAGATTTTTTTATCAATTCTTTAACTTTGCTAATATTAGTTGCGTAAGTACTTTCAGCTGGTGATTGAGAAAGTACATGGATAGGGTTATCAACTTCAGCCTCAGTATACGCGTCGCTTAGATGCATAGATATGGAGTGGTTCTTACTAAACGTGTTAGCAAGTAGGTTCGATTTTTCCACTGAAGAAATAAACAACTTGTCGTGAGCTTTAAACGGGGTAATACTTGACCCTCTCTTTTACATAATTTTTGATATTTTCCAGAACGGTTTGCTTGCTTTGTCAAGAGAGGAAAGGTGTTTATTTCAACACTTGTTCCTACATGCTGAGATTCCTTTATTAATGATATCATTTAGGACTTTAACATTAACTAGAAAGCAATCGATTCTATAACGAAGCCATTTTCTTCTTTCAGAGTTTCTTAGCCTAATCAGATGTAAGATATTTTCAGGAAGCGGTGCCTTATCAACTGGAGCAGTGGAACATTTAGGTATCGGTAGATCGGCCGCTCTAATGATAATAGAGACAAAATTATTACATAGGATATTAATGCGCTCGCTGCAGGTTATAGAATTTAGGCTAGTATCACCTAGAACCAAGTTCGGGTTTATATATGATTTATAACAATTCCAGTTGGCGGCGGAATAGTTGTAGTATAAACTGGAACGATTTATAGATACTGTATGATTCACTGTGAGGCTGATCGGAAGGTGGTCTGAACTTAACGCATTTAGAGTTAATGGTACTGAGCAGTAATTTGGAATATTAGTGATATATAGACCGAGAGTTGAGGGGTTCTTGTTAGCAGACGATGGGAGATAGGTGGGGAGAAGTGGATAAAGTTTAGAAAAACTTGGCCTGGATTCAGTAACATCTCTTAAAATGTTACCCCAGCAGTTTGCCCTAAGACAATTCCACGACTGATGTCTGCAGTTTAGATCACCACCAATAACTACCTTGTTTCGAGTGTTGACTCTATACAATTTTTGCAGATCCCGCTTAAAGTAAGTAGATTTCTCAATGTTTCCATTTACTTCAGGGAAATAGACCGAAAAAATACTAACCTTGGAGTTATCACTTAATGTCACATCAATACTAGTTTCTTCGATTATTTTAAGGTGCAATGAAGGACGCAAGGTATGTTCTATACATTTCTTCACAAGAATGGCAACACCTCCGCCACTAGCATGTACCCTGTCTAGGCGATAACATATGTAATTTGGATGAGAGAAAGAAACGTCGTGTTTGAGCCAGGTTTCTGAAACAAGTGCAATATCAATATTAAAATTTATCAAGAAATTAAAAAATGCATACTGTTTGTTTTTGATGCTTCTCGCATTCCAAGTTATGATGTTAAGAGAGTTTCTTAACATGTTTTTTCCGAATATATATACTTAATAGCTAATGATGTAAAGACGTTAAATTGGTCAGCTTTAGTTTGACAAGCACTAAGCTTGGTTACGACTTCATTGAGAAGAGAGTTTTTCTCGCTAAATGAGAACAAGTTATCATTAGTTATAGTTTCAGACGGATTTTTCTTCGTGTGTGTCGTATCACTGTGGGAAGGTTGCTGGGTTTGATGGAGGCCAGAAGCCCAGGTGGATGAAGGGAGTGAAGGTTGACGCACAGATCGCGGTGGTGGCGGAATATTATCAATGGATAATCGGTCGGGCAGTGGGTGCTGTTTGTCACTCGGAGGCTCTAGGAACGTTGTATTTCCTGTACCACGTCCACGTGGGGATACTTTGCGGCGAATGTCTATGTACTGTTTTCGGCTAATGCATTCTGGATCGGTGGATTTATGTGGCCCACTACAATTTGCACACTTGATGACCTCATTCGTTTTGCAGTCGGATGTTTTGTGGTTTCCCGAACAGATTGCACAGAAGCTATTTATGTGATAATGCATCGAGCCGTGGCCTAAAGCTGGCAATTGTGACATTGAGTGACCTTACCTGGATGATGTTTTTTGAAGTCCCAGGGAACGATGGTTTTGAACAAGGTAGAGTAGTTACGTTTAAGTTCGTTTAATTTAATAGTACCGCGTTGAATGTAGACGATGTACAAGTAGTGTTTGTACAGCGCTTTTGTTGACGAATTTAATGTGATGGTTTTAACATCTCGGCATATAATCCCGAGTGTAACTAGTTCATTTTTTATTATGTCATTGCTAATTAGATATAAACCGGATAACACTACCTTTATTGGGCGATTTTCCTTTCGCGGGTGGGTAAAAAACTCACATTTTAACCGCAAGAGTTCGGTTCTAATTTTGTTGTATATGTAGCATATTTTTTGTCCAAGTGGTATGTTTTTAATTAAGTATTTGTCTATTTTAATGTTATTCAATATATTTCGCACTTTAGCACTGGTTGATTTTAAAACCACAATTGGCGGAACGGTTTCTTTAGTAACTTCTGCACAATAATCGACGTTGGTCGAATCCATTTCAGGTGAGTCCTCCATTAGACTTTGAAGTGGTTGGAAAAAGTTAGTGTTTGAACACATATTGGATTTCTCTAGCACTTTATTATTTACTTTAAGTTTATCGGGAGGAGTTTGGCCTCCAATACCGGGGTCGTAACGCAACCATCATCATCATCGGCACTACAACCTGGAACCGGTCTTGGCCTTACTTAGCAAGTCCTGAGGCTTGTTAAATTTTCCATAATGATCTGTTTTTTCCGGGCAAGGTCATTAGTCTTGCGCCAAAGGCTCCCCGACGGGGAATCGAACCCCGGTTTCCCGCGTAACAGGCGGGTATACTAACCAGTATACTATTGGGGAGCTAACGCAACCATTTACGTTTAATTTTGCTTAACACACGTGGCCCAGGGACCAAAACTTAATGGATTTCACACTTGATCAACAAGATAACAAGATAATGGCTTGTGATAATTATTGTGAATATAACGGTTGATGTAATTAAGACAAATAGCACGAGCAAAACTGTGAGACAAGTTGTCTGTTTGAAAGTCAACCAGGTACTGATAGCTTTATTTTATTTTCACTTATTCATTGACACTTAATATCACGCTGTCAGTTTTTCTTACTGAGTCGATGTGGATCGTTCGACATCCAAATTCGAACTAACTGAGGGACGCCCGGCATGCTATTCACGATTATTCGAGTGTAAATTCGTCACAATATGTTAATTATTCTCCCCTTTGATGGTATTATCAATATTAGGAAACATTTTAAATTTATTAATATTGCGGTTTCTATGTGTCCCCTTTGAAAAAAAAGGAAACATTTTTTTTTTATATTTATGTTGCAAGACTCTCTTCGTCTCTTTCAATGCAAAAAATTCTTAATTTTACTTTTTCAGGGTTTTCATTTGTCCCCTTTAATGTACAAACAATTTTTTCTTCTTCTTTTATATATGTGTATATAGATTTATTATGGGGTTTTATTCGTCCGATTTGAAATTAAAAAATATATAAATTGAATAAATACCTGGTGCGGCTGCTACTGTTGAGGGTGTTGCTGCATCTGGAATCGTTTTGCTGTTGGATGTTGCTCACTTCCTGTTGCGGAATGTAGTTGAACTTGTGGCTTCCTCATGTGGATCAGCATTGGTTCCAGTAGCGTAGCTTTTAAAGTTCATCCTTTGTATGTTAAATATGCCGAATGATGTTAAAGTTGCAGATTAAGTTTTCATCGGACATTAATAGTTTGTCAGTTTTCAATTGTGTTAAACAGTTGTTGTTGTCAAATCACTTAGGTTTTTTTTTTATTTTGCTTTATATTATATGGTATTTCATTAATTAATTGTATTTATGAGTTTGTGAATTTTGTTGTGGTTTGCTGGGGTTTTTTATTTTAAAAATCTTCGTTATTAATAAAATGTTTGTGTGTTTTTTTTTCTTGAGTGGTGGTTGATTTCTGCTGCAGTTGATTTTTGGTGACTCTGCTGATTTCCTTTTCTCCTTACTTTTTTTGTCACTGTTTTCATTGCCTTGCTTTCGCGCGCTACAGTTGGATGGTCCGCCCTGGTCTTTCTCGTGGTTGTTTTTGCGGGATGCCGATACGTTTCCCAGATTATTATTACTTTTTTTTCAGATTATTGTTTATTTTCACTTTTTTTTAAATTATTCTTTTATATTTCACCTTTTTTCCAGATTAAAGTTTTTTTTTATTTCATTTTTTTTTCAGATTATTGTCTTTTTTATTTTTTTATTATTGAGCTGGAACTGTTTTTTGCTGCCAGGTAGGCTTCGCGCCCTACAGTTGGATGTTCCGCCCTGGTCTTTTCTGGAGACTTGATATTTTTTCCCCTTCCACTTTTTATTTATTTTGAATTTTTTTTAAAGTATCTCACCTGGTTGTGACCAATGTTCTGGTGCGGATGATGTTCTGATCTGTATAGTTGTCGATGTCATCTTCAGGAAGGGGGATGAAAATATCCCAGTAGTCTCTTCGGAGTTGCCAATCCTCAATGGTAGGGGATGTTAACATCCCACCGCTGCCACCAAAATGTTATAGTTACTCCGTGCTTCCTCTATGATTGAGGGAAAAGAGTAGTATGCAGAGTTTTTCACATTGATTGAAACTACTATTTGATTTATATTCACTGCTATTTATTTTATTAATAATATTTCAATGATCCCAATGATCATCGTTCTGCTGAGTGTGATCGAACAGAGGACTCAATGGTACAGAGATCTAAAAACATGTTTGTTTTCCTTTTTATACTTGAACTCTGAAACACATGAAAGTTTGTTTGGCCAACCATGTTCGAGCAGCTGCCACGGTTGCCCGATATTGATTTTGCTGATGGCATTCAATCAACTGCCATGGTCCTTGGCTTGGAATGCATGGAAGTTTGTTATTTTGAGCAGCTGCTATGGTTGCTCGATGTGACTTTAGAAGCGTTTAGATTCATGGTTTGTTATTTTGAGCAGCTGCCAAGGTTGCTCGATATGATTTTAGAATCGTTTAGATTCATGGTTTGTATAAAATAAGAATGATGGATAGGATATGTAGGGGGGATATTAATAGTAGGGCTTTCTGAAGCACTACAGAAACATAAATGAATTTTGTATACATATAAAATTTCATGTTTAAATGGTCCAAATTCCGGTGTCAAAAGCTGTTTATTCCGCTGGTATTTAATTTTTTTTTGCAGGAAAGGCGAACATATAGCAAATATGGCGAACACACATTTGTCGGTTGATTTCATTAGCTCAGCTCCGAAAGATGGTGAAGGATTTCTCCCAACCAATTGGTTGGGCATTAGGACCGAATATACGACTCAATAAGTGAAGACTTAAAGACAAAAACAAAAAAGAAAAAGGCTGTATCGGAGGTCTTGCTCTCGACGGTTTAGAACAGAAAAAAAATGAAACGCCGAGAACGCGACGGAGATTTAGGCTTAACTTCATTAGCATTAACAGACCATTAGCATTAACCAACTTCTTCTCCTATATAAATCCCAAATTAGACCCGCGCTCGAATATTGCTCTCATGTTTGGAGTTCGGCTCCTAAACATACCCTCGACCTACTTGAGAGCATACAGAGACGAGCGATCCGCCTGATCGGGGACTCGGCGCTGACGTCGGGACTACAGTCGCTATCACATCGAAGGCGCGTAGCCGACCTCTGTCTGTTTTACAGATATTATCACGAGTGCTGTTCTTCGGAGATTCTTGGCATTGTTCCACGCAATTCGGTTTATATGCGCTCCACAAGACAATCCGACGGATCGCACCCGTTTGTGGTTCATCTCCCGACAGCGCGAACATCCCTGTATCAGAACTCGTTCCGTTACAGAGCGGGGAAGCTGTGGAACTGCCTTCCCACGCGAGTGTTCCCGGAGCGTTGCAACCTGCAACTGTTCAAAAAGAACTGCAACAGTTATCTGATGGCTTCTCGGGGCGCCCACTCGGCGCTATAGGTTCGCCTCTCCGGAGAGAAGTCTAATAAAAAAAAAAAAAAAAAAAAAAAGACATGCTTGCCAATGCCTCAAAGGAGAGTATACAAGTTTATAAACAAGGACCCCATATTTCCTTCAGGAAAGTGTCCTGTACAACATATTTTAAAGCGTTTGCAAGGCCATGACTTACTAATATTAATTTCAGCTTCCGCAACTTATCGCGATTTTACTGAGATTTTCAGTTTATTGTCCAACTTTCCCATTAGCACGACCTTCAATCAAACCTACACATCGCTAATCACTGGCCAACTGCCCCACATGTTGGGCCACGTGCGTGATCCAAGTACGATAATTGTATTAGTAAAAGCATTGCTGCTCTCAATAAAGACGAACTCACTCGACGCCTACACTAAGTCTCATTAGTAGCCCTGCATAGGAAAGGAAAACCACAATATCCATTTATGTGAGTAATTGTTGCTCTACGGGCGTGAGATACTTCAGATCAAATGGAGAAGTATGACCACACCACTTTCGAATTGGACAACCCGCAGGCGGATAAAGCTACTCGGTGCATTAATTTCTATTTTAACAGTTCGTCGTTGTTATTTGTGAGTAATTTCCGAAATTGCTATGTAAATCAATGTACGGGACGTAGATGTATTATGAAAGGAGACGTGAATGGCGCATGAACCATAGACTGACTACGACGACAAGAATCCGACACTGGGATCTATAAATCAAGTACCAGAAATGTTATTACCGTCCTTTACGAATATGGCTGGAGTGCTGTGTTACGGTTGTTTCACGCAACACGATATAATCAGCATTAGGTGCCTAAATACCCCACAGATCCATCTAGAAAGGCAAGAGGCAAGCCACCCAATCTAGAAGAACGATCGAACGATCATAATCGGCACAGGACTGTCTATACTGCTAATGCTTCACTGCATTGCCTTCCCCTGCTGCCTTGGTGTGGAGGACTGTGGACCATACTGAAAAGTGGTTTCTGCAAACAGGTTGTGTCAGTGGATCTGAGCGATCGTGTGAAAATCGCACACCCACAGGCCAGGAGACCAAGGCGAATGGGGAAGGGTTGCCAAGATTCTGGCCAAAAAGAAAGGAGGCGAAGAGATCGGAAAAAGATAATTAGATAAAAGTGACAAACTAATTTAAGAAGGAAGCTAATAAGAATAGGTGCATAATGGTAAACAGGAAAAAAGAATATTGTTGTAAGGAAAAAAAGAAGGAACACGAAAGGTTAAGTGACGAATAAGGCCGAACGACCGGAGACGAGCTAGAAAATGAAGAAAACTGGAGTAGAAAAAAATTATAAGAATAGGATTGCAGCTCATGGGCCACAACATCCTCAAATGAATCACTGATCATCGCCACTGTAGCATCGAGTATGTTGAAGCGGAGTAAGTCAATGGCACAAAAGCGAAGGCGAAAATAAGACAATGAAAATTTTAAAGGTGTGGACAATTTCCTCCCTACTTTACATAACACCATTGAATAAACACTAAGCTGACGGCTCCACCACCACAACCAGTGAATTAGGCTTTAGGTAATGGACTAGGAACTGTTAAAATGAGAAATAGGAAGGATGAGAGTACGGAGCCTTAGGGCACACCACCAATAATTTGATGGATGGTAGATACGTAAAAAGATGCATTATTAATTAAATTTCTGATTATTATAAGGGCCGAAACGTGCCAGAAACTTGTAAGCAACTATTATATACGATGACCACGAATATAAGGTTATATCCATGCAGATTGCAATCCGAAAAATCTGTATCGGCAAGTCCCTGGATTTCACTTAGTGAAAGAATTGTTCGTCCGTGGTTAGACAGATTGGTAGGCACAGCAGAGAAATTGCATCTCAAACAAGGAATGTTGTGTTGTATTTTTTAAATGTAGTATAATGTTTTTTTTTGTGTGGATCAATGTTGTATTTAAAAATATAATTAATGTTTTGTATAATATCATATATGTTGTATTAAATAATTTATGTTGTTTTATTATTATATTGGTGTACAAGAGAATTTAAGCTCAGTAATGGTATATTTTCAGGCTCCTCGATAGTATAGTGGTTAGTATACCCACCTGCCACGCGAGTTAATGCATCCAACACTAGCTGCAAAAAAAGGAAAAGTTCTCACAGTCCTCAGCACACATGCTGTAGGTAATGCACCCAACACTATCTGCAAAAAAAGGAAAAGTTCTCACCGTCCTCAGCACACACGCTGTAGTTAATGCATTCAACACTACTGCAAAAAAAGGAAAAGTTCCCACAGTCCTCACGACAAAGATCTCTGGTCTGTTGCCATATGATAAGGACAACATGGAAGCGAAGAAAGGAAAAAGTTAAAAAGGAGACTGGATGCGGATTTTGGCAGGCAGTCTCGATTAGAAATTCAAAGATGAATGTTCTTCAATAAAGGAAAAAATAAAATAAAATTATTTTTTGATATTTAATAATAACTCAATTGTTTTTTATTAATTGGCGATCCTGCCAGGAGTGTTTTAACTACTATCGTTATTACACCCTGTGGACCATAAACCAAGGAACCAAGGAAAAGGACACGGATCCAAGTGGTACCTCTGCGATATAATCCTGAAAAAATAACCTAAGAAAATAACCTGAGGACAATCCAGACGAACGTGAAACCAAACGACAGCGCAGAGATACATCCCAGGCAAAGGAGAAGCATCGTCACACTAATCCTTGAGAACTTAAAGGAAAATCTGAAGACATCTTACTCAAACGGACAAGAAGACAATTGGGCCGCAACAGTAAGGACCTTCGCCAACGTACATAGTACCCAAAATTTGGTAAGAACACTAATAATTTCTAGCGAAAAGTGATAGGTTTTATACCAACAAGAACGAGTATCCGCGTAACAGAAAAGTTCAACAATTAATAAAGAAAACAAATTAAATCAATTCAGTGAAACAAAAGTTTAATCAATGAAAATAACAACAATCAAAAGAAGGATCTCAGAAGGAAATATATTGAAAGGTCCAGGTATAATCAGCAAAGCGAAAGCGAAAGTGACACAGAAGAATCACCCAAGCTTATTTCAACAAAACCGACAGCTCCAGAGATGACCACTAACGCAGAATTACAAACCCAGATTGTTCATCTGGCAAACAACCAAAAAGCGCTAGATGCAGAAAATCAGAGATTAAACGGATTAATAGCTGATTTACAAATAAGAGGATTTAGCAACGTAGAAGCCGTAACCACACGAGAATTAAAAGCGGAAACGCTGTCACTACAAAACTCCGAACAAATCGATACAGAGATCTTCAAAGCTCTTCCGATCTTCGACGGAAAGCAAGAATGCTATCGTGCATGCCGAAACATGGCATGGACGTGTATGGAAAACATAAAAAACTTTCAAGGAACGAATAAATATTTTACATGCCTGTCGATATTAAAATCAAAAATACAAGGTGCAGCAGCGAATATCTTAGCATCACACAATACAATATTCAATTTTTACGCCATAATTAACAGACTCGATTATGTATATGCCGATCAACGACCACTGTACGTGTTACAGGATCAATTGAGAAACCTAACTCAAGGAAGATTAACGCTTTCACAATTCTTCGACGAAGTGAATAAATCCTTAAATCTAATCCTCAGTAAAATCGAAATGGAAGAAGGGAGCAATGCAGAACCACTTCGTAAAAATGCCACAAAGGATGGAGTACGATTATTCATCCAAGGCCTCAACTGCGACTATACAAGGGGCACCCTTTATGCCAATAGACCAAATGATCTAGAATCAGCATACGCCATGGCTAGCACAATCATGCATGACAATATCATATTCAGATTTAACCGCACCAGAAGAGAAACTTTACCTGACCAACGACAGCATCAATCACAACAGCATTTTGCGAGACATCAACACGAACTCCCGAGGTATCGACCCAATGTGCAGGTAGATAATGGACGATGGACGTAGATAACTCACACAAATATGTGCAACTAACCAGAAGCAATCCTTATGAAGAATTGTACAGAAATCAACAGAGACAACAGTGGCCTCCACGACAACAGTTCAACCACCACGATTGGCAACAGCGAGAATCAGTTAAAAGGGAGCATGGCATATCATCCCAAAACCAGAGACCGCCGCCTAAGTTCCACCGAGTAAACAAAATGGAAGAGACTGAAGACAATGAATCCACCATGCCACAAGTAGACGAAAACGAACTAATTTATGGATGTACGTTTTTAGCCAAGTGAATGGACTTCCGTGTTTAGTCTTAAAATCTAAGGATAAAGGAGGTTCAACTATACAAGTAAATATTTTAATCGACACAGGAGCTACAAATAACTACATATCTTCAAAATACAAATATGGCAAATCGATTTTGATAGAAAATAGAATTAAAGTTAAAACATTACACGGACATTCTACAGTAACTTCAAAAAAGATAATGAACATTTTGCACCATGAAATGATATTTTACGAAACAGACGCATTGGAAGAATTTGATATGTTAATGGGGTTAGAAGGATTAAAAAAATTGAAAGCAGAGATTAATCTACAAACATATGAATTTAAATATAAATATATAAACGAGGGAGGAAAAAAAATTGAAGACAAAGTAGAACAAAAAATTAATTTTACCATTAACAGTGAGAAATATAAAAAAGAAATCGAAGACATTATGCACATTAATGAGGAAACAAACCCAACGCTCCCATTTACAACAAAAATCGAAGCAACAATTCGCACTAGAAGCGAAGATCCAATCTATTCACGCCAGTATCCTTACCCTATAACCGATAACGACTTCGTAAATAAAGAAGTTAATGAACTGTTAAAAGAAGGCATCATTCAAAAGAGTCATACAATTGGCCTGTATGGATTGTACCAAAAAAGGGAACAGACGAAAATGGTAAGCCGAAACGACGGATGGTTATCGACTACCAGAAATTGAATGCCGAAACTATAACGGATAGATACCCGATTCCCGACGTTAATTTAACCATACAAAATCTTGGCAGAGCAAAGATATTTTCGACACTTGATCTAGAATCAGGATTCCATCAAATAAAAATGAAGGAATCAGATCGAGCGAAAACAAGCTTCAGCATAAACGGAGCTAAATATGAATTTGTTCGAATGCCATTCGGATCGAAAAATGCACCATCGATCTTCCAGAGAACAGTAGACAATATTCTACGACCCTATATTGGAAAATTCGCGTATCTTTATATAGACGACGTACTAATATATTCAGAGAATGAAGAAGAACATATGGAACATATAAAAATAATTATAAATACACTAAGAGAAGCTAACATGAAGATATCGAGCGAAAAATCATCATCAATCAGTATCACAAGATACGGGCCGGGCATGAACGTTGGG
This sequence comes from Microdon myrmicae, assembly GCA_963931805.1. Taxonomy (NCBI): domain Eukaryota; kingdom Metazoa; phylum Arthropoda; class Insecta; order Diptera; family Syrphidae; genus Microdon; species Microdon myrmicae. The sequence goes on along the minus strand of OZ007500.1, from coordinate 150,296,068 downwards.
AAAGGGTAGAAAAGACAGGGAGTTTTGGTTCTGTATATCTGCTAGCTATTGCGCCGGTACTGATCATCATCATCATCGGCACTACAACCGGTATCCGGTCTTGGCCTTATTTAACAAATCTCTCCACCGGTCCCGATTTTGAGCCAATGTCATCCAGTTTAGCACTCCCAGGCTCTGGGCGTCCTGGTCTACGCCATCCCTCCATCTCAGACAAGGTCTGCCGCGCTGTCTCCTTCCATACATCCTGCCACAAAGGTCTTTCCGGACAGGCTCCTCTTCGCTCATTCGAGCTAGGTGTCCCGCCCACCGGAGTGTACCGAGCTTGATTTTTCTTACAATATGAGCTTCAAGGTAGATTGCGTACAACTCATGGTTGTAGCGTCTCCGGAATCGTCCTCCCTCACATACGGGGCCAACAATTCTCCTTAAGACCTTTCTCTCGAACGCGGCCAAGAGTTCAGAGTGCCTTTTATTAAGCACCCAGGTCTCGGATCCATACATGAGTACTGGTAAGACCATGGTCTTGTACAGTAGTAGCTTGGATGTTCTGGATAAATTTCGGGATTTAAAGAGCCTTGATAGACCATAGTAGGCTTTGTTGGATTTAATCAGCCGTTCGCGTATTTCTTCTTCCATATTGTTATCGGCTGATACTATTGACCCAAGGTAGTTAAAGGATTGCACCACTTCAAATTCGTGCTCCATTACCCTGATAGTTTGACCAACGTTAGGTCTTCTCTTCGCAGAAGTTGCCACCATGTACTTAGTTTTTCCCTCATTAATGTGCAGTCCCAGTTTTTGTGCCGCCTGCTCGATCTGGGTGAAGGAGTCCTGTACCGGGGATTCGGTTCTACCGATGATGTCGATGTCATCTGCGTAGGCAAGTATCTGGCTGGACTTGGTGACAATAGTCCCTCTTGTTGTAACGCCAGAGTCACGGATTGCTTTCTCCAACGCCAGATTGAAGAGGAGGCAGGCCAGACCGTCCCCTTGTCGGAGTCCATTATAGATGTTTATTGGTTTGGACAGCAATCCCGCTACTTTTACTTGACTAGTTACGTTGGTCATGGTCAACCTACAAAGTGCCGAATTCTCTCATGGCATTATATAGTTCTACCGCGGCTATGCTGTTGTAGGCGGCCTTGGAGTCTATAAACAGATGATATAGTGGAATCTTAAATTCCAGACATTTTTCCATCGCCTGCCTAAGGGGAGCGAAAAATCACATTTCTCTAAGGATGAAGTTAATTATTTAGGACACATAATAAAACATAATATAATAACAGTAGACCCAGAAAAAATAAAAACAATAAAAAATTATCCCGAGCCCACTAACTTAAAAGAATTACGATCATTTCTAGGACTCGCGGGATATTATCGCAAGTTTATAAAAGATTATGCTAAAATTACAAAGCCTATGACGATATTTCTACAGGGACAAATTTCAAAAAACAAAAGCAAGACTGTAAAAACAAAATTTGATAACCCAGCTACAGAGGCATTTAATAAAATAAAAAAGGAACTCCAAGCACAAGTAGAGTTATATCAACCAGATTACAACAAACCATTCGAATTAACAACCGACGCTAGCAATTTCGCTATTGGAGCAGTTTTAAGTCAAGGGAGACGACCAATAACCTTCATTTCTAGAACCCTTAACTCAGCGGAGGAAAATTATTCAACAAACGGAAAAGAGTTGCTAGCCATCGTTTGGTCACTAACCAAATTACGAAACCTTCTATATGGAATATCTGATCTTACGATATACACAGATCATCAATCTCTAACATTTGCAATTTCAGAAAAAAACCCAAATAACAAACTCAAAAGATGGAAGAATTTAATTGAAGAGTATGGAGCAAAATTAAAATACAAACCAGGTAATCAAAATGTCGTAGCAGGCGCACTCTCGAGACAACAAATAAATTCATCAACATGTTCTGACCACTCAGCTATAAGCTCACCTACTGATCAATTCAAACGAGCATCGTATCCTTTCAACCATTACAAAAACCAAATTTTGTTAATAAAAGGATCTATTAATAAATTAAGTTCCTATACCATTTTCAAAAATGAACGATATACTATTCAATTCAAAGATGAAGCAACTCTGATAATAAACCTAAAAAAAATATTGAATCCAAAAATCATTAATGCGATTAAAACAAATGAAGAAACAATATTCCAACTCGAAAATAAAATCAAGGAGACATTCAGCAATTACAAAATCATACTAACCCAAGCATTTTTAAAAGGCATCATAGACCGTGACGAACAGCTACAAATAATAAAAGATACCCGCGACAGAGCACACCGAAACTATAGAAATAACAACTCAGAAATATCAGAAAACTATTATTGGCCAACCCAGAATAAAGATTGCAAAAAATACGCAGTCAATTGCAAAATATGTATGACCACAAAATACGACCGAAAACCCAACAAACAACTGATTGGAAAAACCCCCATACCTGATAAAACATCCCAACACTTACAAATGGACATATTTCATATGAATAACGAACTCTATATCAGTACAATAGACCGCTTTTTTTTTTTTTTTTTTTTTTTTTTTATTAGACCTCTCTCGGGAAAGGCGAACCTATAGCGTCGAGTGGGCGCCCCGAGATGTTATCAAATAACTGTTGCAGTTCTTTTTGAACAGTTGTAGGTTGTAACACTCCGGGAACACTCGCGTGAGAAGGGAGTTCCACAGCCTCCCCGCTCTGTAACGGAACGAGTTCTGATACAGGGATGTTCGCGCCGTCGGGAGATGAACCACAAACGGGTGCGATCCGTCGGATTGTCTTGTGGAGCGCATATAAACCGAATTGCGTGGAACAATGCCAAGAATCTCCGAAGAACAGCACCCGTGATAATATCTGTAAAACAGACAGAGGTCGGCCACGCGCCTTCGATGTGATAGCGACTGTAGTCTCGACGTCAGCACCGGGTCCCCGATCAGACGGATCGCTCGTCTTTGTACGCTCTCAAGTAGGTCGAGGGTATGTTTAGGAGCCGAGCTCCAAACATGAGAGCAATATTCGAGCGCGGGTCTAATTTGAGATTTATATAGGAGAAGAAGTTGGGCCGGAGTAAAGTATTTCTTGGCTCTAAAAAGATAACTCAGTTTTCCTGAGGCTGATCTGGCGATACCCGATACGTGTTTATGCCATGATACATTCCCACAGACCTTGACGCCGAGCAATTTCAAACTTTCCCCAGCCTCGAGGGCCCGGCCACTCATCATCAGCTGTGGAACCGATGATCCAGTTTTCTTTGTGAATGTTGTATACTGGGTCTTCGTTGCGTTGAAGTCGACAAGATTGGCCCTTCCCCACTGCAGGACTTTATCTAGATCCTGATTGAGAGAGGTGCGACGTAGATGCACCAATCGGCCGATCACTCGAAAAGGAGGAAACAAGCGTACTATCATCCGCAAAACTGAACACTTTGTTATCCGTTGTCTCCAACAAATCATTTATGTGAAGCAAGAACAAGGTCGCAGCCAAAATAGAACCCTGGGGCACCCCCAAATTAACAGGATACAGATCCGAACACTCGCCGTCCACAACAACCCGGATCGATCGATTCTCGAGGAAGCTCCTCGTTCAGTCGCAAAGCTGTTGGGAAAGTCCATATGAACGAAGTTTGCTCAGCAATGCCCCGTGCCAGACGCGGTCAAAAGCCTTGGAGATATCTAATGCGACCGCCCTTGACTCACCATGCCGTTCAATCGCAGATGTCCATATATCGGTTATAAGTGTCAAAAGGTCTCCTGTGGACCGCCTACCACGGAATCCGTATTGACGATAATTCAGAAGTCCGTTGCACTCCAAATACTTAACCAACTCTGTATTGATGACTTTTTCCATTACCTTGGATAAAATAGACAGTAATGCTATCGGACGGTAATTTTGTGGGAGACACTTTTTTCCCGTCTTTGGGATTGGCTGAACTCGAGCGATTTTCCAGCAGGCAGGAAAGGTCCTCCGTGCATAAGATAAGCGGAAGAGTCTGCCAAGAACCGGCGATAGTTCTGGAGCACAGTTCTTAAGCACTATTGCTGGTATTCCGTCCGGGCCGGTTGCCTTCCTACAATCCAGTTCACGTAGAATGCGTTGGATAGTGCGCGGACGAAATCTCACATCCCGCATGGAAGACTGTACCGGCGAGATCACAGGTGGGTCCAAAAGGCCGGGATCGAGGTTTGAGTTCGCGGAAAATAAATTCGCGAACACATTAGCTTTATCCTTTGGATTCGTGACCAACGTCCCGCTGTCTGTCACCAACGGAGGGAAGAGGAGGAATCAAAGTTACTGCTGACAGCCTTTGCCATTGACCAGAAGGAGCGCGGACCAGTTGGGCACCGAAGGAGCTTATTGATCACCCTGTCGTTGTGAGCCTTCTTCGCGGTATCAATCGCCTGGTTGCACGCGTTTCTGATTCTAACAAAATTCGTTCTGTTAACATCGGTGGGATTGGAGCGCCATTGCTTTTTTTGCCGCTGTAATCAGCTCGCATTTTTTGTCAAACCAAGGTTTATCAGACGAACTTCGTTTGATGGAATGTGGAATATACATCTCCATCCCCAGAAGATTAATCTCTGATACCGACTCCGCGCAAGCGTTAACATCGGAATTTCCGAAGCACACCTCCGACCATGGAAAGGATGCGAAGAAATCTCGCATATCGTCCCAGTTAGCAGCCCCATACTTCCATACATGGCGAAGCTGCCTAGGCCGGTTATTCACTTGGTATGCAAGTGCTTGCGCGACAGATACCAAGCAGTGATCTGAGTTTCCCAGTGGCGCAGAAACCTCTACGGTATAAATACTCGGTTCGGATGTCAAAAACAGATCCAGGGTGTTCGCATAATCGCCTCGGGCATCCGGTACTCGCGTTGGCTCCCCCACGAGTTGAGTCAAGTTGTGGCTACAGCAAACATCTCCGCCAGCCTCCCAGCCTCGTCGGTTCTGTTAGAATGTAACAACCAGTCGGAATTGTGCAAATTAAAATTGCCAAGGACAACAATTTCAGAAGTTGGGTGGTTGATCTGTATCCAGTCGACGGTATATGAAAGATGTTCGAAAAATGTCGCCGGTCGATCGTCATTCGGGGAGCGATAAAGACAACAAGGAAATTTAACGGAATTCCTCAGCACGACCCTCAACCATACGATGTCCATATTATTGGGTTCCAACGCCTCCATCCTCTGGCAAGCCAGATCAGACCGTGCGAAGACGCAGACTCCGCCCCTAAAACGGAATCTCGAATGTAAGTCGTATCCTGAGCAACGAAGATATGTCGAATCAGTTGACGAATCGACCTGGGTCTCAGTTAGGGTAAGGATATCAGGTTTCGTTGTTTGCAAATATTGGTGGACGGCGTTTACATTAGTATTGGTGAAACCGATGCCCCTGATGTTACAAAATGCCGTCACCAGTCGAGCGTGGGCCGAGCCTCGAGAGCTAGCCCGGTTATGCGATGACGAACCTCTCAAAGTTCCATTATTTATCATGATATCTGCATGATGTTCCCCCTGACATAGTCCCCCCCGGAGATCCGAATGGGAGACTAGTTTACCTCCGGAATTCTTTATATCAGAAGACACCATCATGACTTATCCCCGTGTCAGTCCGGGCCATTAGCCACACATCCGAAACACCGTCGAAGATTTCTCTCGGCGATATCGCGGAATGTACAGCGTGACGGGATGGTATCTCACCTTGGGACCGACTAGCACCTAACCAACCTTTTCTCGAACTGGTCCATCAGCCAAGCTCCGAAAGATGGCCAGGGATTTCTTCCGACCATTTCACGGAGCCTAAAGCTTGATAGGGTGGTATTTCACCGGGCGCACAGGGCGTTGGGACCCCGGCTACCACTCGGCCTTTAGTCGCCTCTTACGACAAGCTGGCCTAGCTGTGAGTATATTCTAACGCCCTACTCACAGGGCAAAGTACGCATATTTGAGACACATTCCAGATAAATTAAACATACATTTAGTTCTTGATGAACTCTTATCGCAAAACTTCGCTTATCATGGACAACAATTCCTCACGACCGACAATGAGTCAATATTCACCAACCATCAAGCTAAAAATATCTACGACCGGCACGATGTGGTACACATAAAAACCCCAACAGATCATTCTACGAGCAACAACCAAATAGAGCGTGTGCATTCCACAATTATAGAAATAGTTCGTGCAATCTCTAAACAAAATAACGGTGAATGTACGGACTTCATATTCGAAGCTGTGAAACAATATAACAACTCTATTCACTCGGTAACTAACGCGAAACCCGAGGACGTGTTTTTTTACAGACTCGCATATCCTAATATACAGGAAAAACTTGAAGCACACCAAAAACAATTAATAAAGTATTTTAACAAGAACCGCGAAACCAAAATGTATAAACCAGGAGACAAAATTTATGGGAGATCATCCCGACGAAACAAAAATACTGATCGCTTCATCGAACACATTGTCAGAGACGATAATGGAAACACAGTGGCAACGAACCGTAGTTCCGAAGTGCACAAGGATAACATTCGTTCACAACCAGGCAATTAAAATTATTTTTCATCGTACTTACCCTAGAAGTTATTCATTCAATAAAAATTTCTATTCTAACACTCTAGACTTAAAAGACGTTAAAGAAAATAATGTACATGTAGATAGAACTAAATACTCAAACATAAAAAAAAAACAATTAAAAGAAATCATCCACAAAAAAGAGGAGGAAAGATTAGATTTACTAAATATATTAGAGTCAGAAGCAGATACTAAATTCACAAATATACAACAAATCTCAACACTTTTCATCCCAATAGAACACCCTGTTAGAAGTGCCGTTATCATTGTAAATGAATTTTGTTCAAGAACACTACGCCTAACTGGAAAAGCGAGGACGCATTTCTCTAAAAGAGGAGGAGAGTTAATGCATCCAACGCTAGCTGCAAAATAAGGAAAAGTTCTCACAGTCCTCAGCACACATGCATTCAACACTATTGCAAAAAAAGAAAAAGTTCCCACAGTCCTCACGACAAAGATCTGCTGGCCTGTTGCCTTATGATAAGGACAACATGGAAGCGAAGAAAGGAAAAAGTTAAAAAGGAGACTGGAGGCGGATTTTGGCAGGCAGTCTCGATTAGAAATTCAAAGATGAATGTTCTTCAATAAAAGAAAAAATAAAATAAAATTATTTTTTGATATTTAATAATAACTCAATTGTTTTTATTAATTCGCGGGAGACCAGGGTTCTATTCCCCGTCGGGGAGCCTCTGGCGCAAGACTAATGACCTTGCCCGGAAAAAACAAATCATTATGGAAAATTTAACAAGCCTCAGGACTTGCTAAATAAGGCCAAGACCGGTTCCCGGTTGTAGTGCCGATGATGATGATATTAATACTATTTTGCATTTCTGCTTCGGATATCGTTACATTATTTTAGCCGCTAAATTTGTTGCTACAGGGTTTCAAATTCGTGCACGCAGCTTCACAGAGGCCTACAAATGAACTGTTCGGAAACCTCTGAAAAGCATTGTAGGTAATCATTTCTATTAAATGATTAGACAAAACAATTACCACTAGACCTGACGACATAAAGTATATCTGGCGATATATCGTGCAAGAAAATTAGTTATCATCGGGACACGGTTCTTTTGTTGGTTTTTCATTTACAATTTTCACTTGCTGTAGGACAACGTGGCCCACGGGCACATGAGCAAAATACTTCCTTGGGTGTCTAGTACTTCGTTTTGCATTTAGGTAAGGAGAAATGTGGAGATAGGAAAGGGAGATCTGCACATTTCAGCAACACGTTTGCCAGAGTACTTAACACTTTTGGCATGCATTCAGATGTGGCAATATCTCTTTGCCGACAGACACACGGAACTGGTTCAATCATCCATCTCTTCGGTGAGATACGTTGGATGTTGTTTCTGTTTACTGTGCCATGTGTCAATGTTAGACGGAGACCTGTGTGGGTTTTACCAGTCATCCGTTCAATGTAAATCCTTCCTAAAACATAATCACGCTGAGCTCAAATGGCTTCATTACATCTCCTCGGCTGATCTAGGTGGAAGTCAGGTGTATAAAAATTATTTATTACATCTTCCTTCGACTATTGAACTCGTTGGAATGGTAGTGAGTAAATCTTTGAACATCATTTAAGCGAATCAACAACGATTTGTGGGGAAAACTTGGCTAATCAAGTATTTTGCATTGATGTTGTTTTTGTTCTGATAAAGGCAACTTACTTGGGACTTCTTGGATTCCACATCGAATGTCGGTATGTATCTAGTTTTCACAGTCCTCTCCGATTGAAGAACTTCCATCGATTCAATATTTGCGAATCCATGATCTCGTAATGCCTCACAGAATTTTTGTACCTGCTCGATGCATGGAGAGAAGGAACAGATTCGTCCGCCTGTAAATGAGAAACCAACAGTCGATAGTTGAAGCAAATCATTATAATAGACAATTTTCAAATATAATCAAAGCATGGAGGTATGGACAATTAAGGATATCGCTGGCAAAGCGTGTCCAGTATGCAAACACTTGAGAAACAACTAAGTTGCAACCATTCAGTGTCAATCGTGTTGAGCTGATACACCTTAGAGACACATGGTTATTCGTAACTGCGGTGGCCTGAAGAAAGGATTGTCAATGCTAGCAGAGACACACATACGAATGTCCCTCTGACATGGGCAAAGCATCGCCGAATAGCAATCGGAATGAATCGATTTACAAATGCCGCGACGATGTTGGGATGCAATAACAACATGATGGACTTTTGCGAATATCCATCGCTTACGCAATTAATTAAACAAATTACCTATTCGTGTGGTCTTACAATGCTGACAGAGCATCGATGGAGGTAGGGATTCCTTCCTCGATTGTCTGTTCACCTGCCAATCGCTTGCACCTTCCATAACAACTATTAACGTTGTGTTGTATTATAAATGTGTTTTCCTTTCTTTTTCGCGTCTCTTTGCCACTGTTTCTTTTCTTCTTGACTTGCAATGGTGGGTTAGTTGTTTGATTGGAGAAGGTGATAGTGAGCATATATGCGCGCACATCTTGTTATACTCGTTGATATGGAAGCATTGCGGGTCCGTGCGGTTCGTCAATTTCGATCCATGTTGACGGCCACGTGGACACATATCGCGGTTTGATAGGATATCTTAAATGTATCTGCGGAGCTAAGAAGATAGTTAAGTTGAGAACTAATGATCGGTTCTTGAACGGATATGGAAATGCCGCCGTAGGAGCTGCAGCTTCTGGCAGTCTAGGCAGCAATTTTGTGGGCATTCTTTGGCATAAGTACATTCATCCAGCAACTAGAGGTGTGAAAGCAATTAAATTTAATTAATGTCAGCTTGATAAGAGTACAGACGGTGTAGCCACCGTCACTTCCAACTGCGGCATCTGACATATAAGGATCAAGAATCAGCTCGTATCTTCCTGAGGCTATTGTTGTATATGGTACATAAATGACCATCGGTATTCAGTGGACACGAGCGTGATCGACCTTCTTTTGTTGTCTAGGACAAAATAGCATTCGTTTGGTTAAAATAAATGCAACGTAAACAATGTCAGCAATTAGATTAAGACCTTATATTTGGATGCAATTTTCGAATTGCTTGATGTTGCTATATGAAGAAATTAAGAAGCGATGGACGGAATTTAACCTGCGGTAATAAGCTCTCGTGTATCTAGAGTAGACTCCATTGTTGGTTTTTAATAATATAACACACCTCTGGATGTTGTGATGATTCTAATTTATGCAATGCTTCATTGGTTGTCGTCTTCGTTAATATTAACCCCGTTTGGGTTTCTTCCGAGGCACAGAACAAAATGTTTACAATGGAATTTAGTCGTGAGGCGGATATCCTTTGTGGTTTGTATTCGTGCATCGTATTTAGAGATTCGGTGATCTTCGAATGGAGCTTCTTCGTAATTGCAGATGCAAGTTTTTGCCTCAAATAAGGTTATTTCTTATTCCGCTCCTCTTCCCACTTCATATCAGAAATGCTACATTTAGTAGAATCCAAGCCGTATGCCATTTCAGTATTAAATGCTCGTTTTTACGTGTCCACATAACCGTCTTCGGTGACAAATGATATGAATGTTAAAGGCTTGCAAATCTCTAAGTTATTGTTTCTTTGGATTCTGTTCCTTTTTTCGTCTTGTGAGGTGCTATCTTTTGTTACTAGGTTAAGAAATTTCGTTGAGAACAAGTCTCTTTCAGCTAGATGGGTTGAGGGAGGGTAACAATATTACCCCATTGATCTCTGAATTTCTCTACAAATCCGAGGTTAGCAGGCTATATCTAACTAATTGCCTGTCGTCGTAGGCCTATGCCTCTCTAACTCGCCACATTATCTTCAATATGATCTTTGAAGAACTGTCTTCAACTCGTCTCATCATTGCTGATGAGACACTATAGAGAATAAGCAACATTCCGTAACGTTCGTGGGCCGCAGTAGCCCAGAAGTCGTCGCTATCTCAGGGGATCTTTGTCAGCATGACCACCTAGTTCCCCACACTCCGGGACTATATGTCGCTTCGACACAACGTGGACGTATAGACATTGATCCAAACGGATTAACAAACTATGGAAACTCAATGAGATAATATCTACATTAGTTATAATTGTACACCGTGCCTCCCGGTATTCAGATGTGAAGTCAGGGAGAAATTTCTTTGAAACTAATTTTAAGAGCTTTTGGCGGATTTGAATGTCGTTTTCAAATGTTTGATGATGCAGTGTTCCGCCGAACACTGTTAACCGCAGAGGGAAATACACAAGCGGAGTAAAACAGGGTGGCAAAGGAAGCGACGAACTACCGTTAGGTGAACCAGGTCTGTTTATTTAAATAAATGAAACACGAACTAATCTTAGTGTATACTTTTGTTTATTAACATTTTTTCTTTCCGAGTTTACATTAGTTCACCGATTCGTATTAAGCACTCCTGACGCTTTCACTGTATGTTAACTTACGAACTTTGAACACACGTTAAACTCGCCTTTCTCTTTATTTTTAAATTCTAAGTCGCGGTTACTTCTACTAGCGTATTCGTCTCGCGGTTGGACCCCCTCGGTGGGGTTCGCTGTCCTGCTGCTCGAAATAAACTGAAAAACTCTCCTCCCCATTTCGAATTTTTCATCCCTCATCTGAAACAGAAAATTTCCCCTCCAGTCTGCAAAGAAAATTTCCCATCATAGATCATTCTCCTTTCCGTCTTCCTTATCGGAATCTTGTTCCTTTGTTTGAACGATCGATCGTACCGCCGCTTAATTTTCGATCTTTTCTTGGGATTTGTTTGTGTTCCCCATCTGGCCCAAGACAACGTGGGTTCTTGTGCGCTTCAGATGGGTACAAAGGAACCGTGGGATCGCAATAGTTTTTGTTAGCATTTCCAAATCATAAACATCTAGCGAGCGATCTACGTTAAGATGTTTATGATTGCATGACTGTTGGTCGGCGGCGAATCGCCATCCTTTGTTTGCACAAGTGTGCCTTTTAGGTTTTGGATCATGCTAGGAATTTAGGTGCTAATTGCTATTAGCCACAAGCCGAGATATTCGTTGTTCGGTTTGTTTACCGAAGAACGCGTTTAATGGATGTATTGCATTGATGCCCTGAATTGGATGCGTTGGACTGGATGCGTTGAATTGGGGCGTTGTATTGGCGCGTCGAATTGGACGGGTTGAATTCAATATTAGAGACTTTCGAACGTTTAGTTCTATTGATTTTTGCTATTGCATTCAATGTTGGTGTGTGAAATGTTACCTTCTGTTTCAGGTGGGAGTAAGGACTTTTGGGACACGTGTCTGTGGGCACGTGTGATGGATAATGGTGAGTATGTTCCTTGGCGGAGAGGACATCTCAACCTATAGTGGCTTGTGTGGTTCGTAGAACTTGTATCTCGCTTGGCAAGTCCGAGCCCTGTCAACTCTGAATGCCTCTTTCCACTAAATTTTACAATAGTTCGGAGAAAAAAAAATCCATTATTAGTATGTTACTTTCCAGACTTTATTTAACATGGTTCGGTTGTCCGATTTGTGCTAAATATGCTCCGTTGTGTTCTATAATTTGTTGCCATTTTAAAGGTAACTTCATATTTCCTCTCTTACAGAAATTCTGAGCACTGTTGGGAAATAACTCGTCTAGGTTGTGTGGGGGTTCTTAAAACTCACCTGAAGAACCCCCCATATTCGCAACCCATATTTGCACCTCAATCTCCCCGCATCAAAAACATTTCCTTTCTCAAGGATAATTAATGCTTTCAACGCATTACCTAGAAATTCCTGAAAAGAATTTCTTCCACAAGGGCATTCTCATAGGCATCTCAGCATTAGCAACCAAGAACCGAATCCTATATTGATGTAAATATTCACACTGGAATTCGACCCTGAGTTGCCATAGATGCCATATACAATTGGCATAGAGGTTATACACAACCGTCATTGTGTAACCATCTAAATTGCGTCTCAATGACTTGCAACTATTGATTCAGCTGCAAGCACTTCTCCCAGGAATGCTCCTTTGTTTGAATCTCCAAACAATCACCTACTTCGCGCTTAGCCGCCGGATTCGAATTCAATAGCATAAACAAATGCAAATAAAGAATCCGTTTCTTACAACGACCAAAGATACAATATACAAATTGTATGATGTATCCCAAACCTATTAGCACCTAATGAGTGGCAGCTTATTTATTTAGCTGACCCTCATTACAGAACGATGCCTTAGGTCGCTTCTCCCTTTGTTCTTTTTCCCTTATTTAGGTTTCGTTTATCCTTTGCCGAAATGCATCGATAAACACTGAGATCTACACGATCACACATACACATACATCATATCTTCCTTGTTTTCACCACGACAGAAACACTTTCTCTCCCGAGGAGACTCACCCAATTAGCGAATATATATCGCTGAGTCTTAATCCAACCACTAACCAGAGCGGTTGTCTTCCACCCGCTTTAGCGTGTGCACTCCGATCCCCGGAGTCGTGAATTTAAACCCCCGAGAGTTTAGTAACAGTGTGTTTTTCGACGTAGAGCCAGGTCCTTTTTCTAAACGAAATCCGGGACATTTCCCGATACCATGCGCAAGTAATAGTTAAAGTGGAAGAAAAAAATATCGTTTAAATAAAATTATAATATATAAATAATATGAACAATGTGAAAGTGCACTTCCCATTGGCTAAACATTAAAAAATAAAAAAGGAACTTATATACTGTATACTGTATACAGTATACTGAGTGTTTTATTTTCACTTATGTGACTTGTGTTGTGTTCGCTCCGCATTTTAGAGTTCGATTTTTCCTGTGCTGCAGCTTCCAGGGTGTGTTTATCCTTTTTCTTTGGTGTTCATCGGCGGACCTTTTAGCAGTAGTGAGTTGTGAAATTGTGTCGGTGGAACAATTTATGATGGAGGAAAGAAGTGAATCCGTGCCGTGCGCCGGCGCTCCATACTTCTACCCCACGGTTGTTTTCACAATCTTCTTTCGATACCAAATTCTTATCTCTAAGGCCGTTTTGGAATGATAAAAGCAGATGGTAAACGCTTTGTGCTAGGCTGATAAAGTGGATGCATCAAAAACCCCCAACCGAGCTTCCGGAATTTCTGGCGATTCAATATAGACGTGTGTAGACTGGTTTTGTACTGATGGAACGCAACACCTCTCCCGTTGGTCATCAAACGATCTAACAGTAGAGGTCCCAATTTAATATTTAGCCATATGGAAGTAGCTCATAGTAATGATTCATTTCCATTCTCACCAACTGCACAGCAAATCCTTACTGGCCGTTATTCCAGCTTTGGCCACTGTCTGAGTCGCTTCATCGCGCGTCGAGCACAATTGTTTTCCCACAAAATTGTCGTATGTGACCCATTTCTCATCTCCAATCAGGATCCGTTTAAAAAATGATCGATTTCCTTCCTTTTTGCCAAGACTTCGGAGATGGAAATTCAATCCATCACATTTTTTTTTGCACTGAGTGTATTTTCGAATCTAGCGTTATGCAAATGGTTTAAAACAACCGGACACTATCACAATCCAAATCCAACTCAAATCTATCTCCTATCCTACCTGCACACTACACCTCGGTATTGAATTGCAAAACTGATTCTCACGCTTTTAAACAAAGGATTGAGAATTTGGTAGACGCTAAGTCTACAATTTGTCACCTCTGCAGGTTCCATACCGAGTTCTTAGTTCTAGGGTTACGATTCACTTCTTCGACTCGTTACTGATGTTGCATCGAAGTCAAGGAACTGTGGGAAAATAACCTTGATGGCTGTATTTGCTGTTTAAGCATATTCAGTTAGTTAGCCCTGTAGCAAGAAACCATCGGCTTCAGCTATGTCAACAATTACGCTGGCCAGCTAGTATTTATCTATTATAATTGCTGACAAGCCGAGCCGATGGAGATATGGTACGGATCATAAACGGAAAAATTCAATGTGATGCATGCCTTAAGATTTAACTTTCGGGTGAAAGAGAATGAAGGGTAGCTTATGCTGCCCCAGAATTGCAGGTAGGTATGGTGGGTTGGAAAGTAGATAATTTAAGAGGATGGGCGGTTCCTTGGGAATGTATAAAAGAACCGCCACAGTAATACCTATAGAAAATGAATATGGGCATACTTCGTTGCGCTAATGTTCTAATGATGGAATTAAACGACTTACGGCTGAGTCCCTAAAAAGCTTCACTGCTCGTTTTTGCATCCTATCGAGCACGTGTAGTGCAGTTTTGGATGCGCCTGATCAAATATGGGAGTCGAACTCCATTTTGGGACGAATATACGTCAAGAACCACTTGAATTGAACGGTCAGAAAGATAGTCTCGTATCCATTGGATCAGGGAATTGTCCACTCCATAGGAATGTAATTTTGACAAAAGGGCTGGATGCCAAACTCTATCGAAGGCTTTTGAAATATCCAATGCGACTACCTTGCTTTCGCCGAGGTAGTGGATGGAATAGCTCCACTTTTCGATAAGGTATGCCATCAGATCTCCTGTGGACCTGTTGCCACTAAAGCCATATTGGCCTTCATTGAGGATGTCATTTGATTCCATCACCTTCGAGAGAAGAGAAGTTAGTGCTATGGGGGGATAAGAAGAGGGGGATGATTTGTCGCCCTCTTTGGGAATTGGCTGAATATTCTCTGACTCCCATCTATTTGGGAAACGGCCAGAAGAATAAGACAAATGGAAGAGTTTCCGCAGTGGTTTAGCGAGTGAAGAGGAACATATCTTCAAGAGGATTGGAGGTATGCCGTCCGGACCAGCGGATTTGTTTGCGTTTATCTCCTTGAGTGCGCGGAAAACAGTACGCCTTCGGAAGTAAATCTGGCTCATGGTGTGCTGCTAATGGTCAAGATGAGGCGGAACTGATATCGTATCAGGCAGCATCGAGTTCGCTGGAAAATGTGCAGCAAGTAAATTCGCTTTCTCTATTGTACTGATGACTAGTCTGTCATCAACTATTAGCGAAGGAATGGATGAGAAGACCGAGTTTTGAATGTTTTTCACAAATGCCCAGAAGTTTCTACTACTTGTGGGAGAGTGTAGTATTTTTTTGTCTCACTCTCTAGTCATGCAAGAACTTGGCGCGTTTAATATGGACATTGCAGACATTTCTAGGTCTCCTGAACCTTTTCCGGTTTTCCTCAGTACTGTTTGATTTATATAACCGGAAACTCAACTCTTTAGCCTTAATGACTTCCCTGCAGCCGGAATCGAACCACATATTTCTCTTGGGTTTGATACTCTTTACCCTGCGTGGAATAAAGGTACGCGTGTCAAGCAGAATCGTGTCTGTCAATGTGTCCGCTATAGAGTCAATATCGTTATTGAGAAAAAAAAAAAAAAAAAAAACGACCAATTTAACCTCCCAAATATATTGTTCAGACCTTTCCCAGTTGGCTTTCTCGTAGAACCATACTGTTCTTTTGGGAGGTTTTTCGTTAACGTTGCTGTTGGTTAGAGCAAACTTAGCTGACACGACACAGTGGTCTGAAGTGCCCAAGGGCGAAGAAACTTCAATCGTCTTTTTGTTCGGGTGGGAGGTGAGCAACAGGTCCAATGTATTGACGAAATGACTGTCTATGTATGGTATCCGTGTTGGCTCATTGACAAGTTGAGTTAAACTATTTGAATCAGCAAAGAGCTGGACATTGTGACAATAAAATTCGAACCGTTTGCCACCCTTGCTTTGGGCAACGTCAATCTGTGTTTGTGCCTTAGTAGGTTCTGTATTAGCAGAGCTAGAGCGGTCCCGGGTTGTCTTGGGCCTATTTTGTCGTTGTCGGAACTTCGTGCCATTGGAGTCTTTTGTGCGCGTATTTTCGGGGCTCTTTGATGTTTCTTGACTATGCCGATCTGTGGTTTTTGGTGTCGACGTTCAGTATTTGCCTTTCGGGCGCTGGTACAGATTGAGATCGTCTGGAGAGATCTAGTCTGTTCTCAAATTATCCTGTATTTGCACTCATCCTTCATGTGAGCTTTTCGGCCACAAAATTCACAATATCGAATACTAAATACTTTATGATTCAATGTCGCCGGTTGCTTAGAGGAAGAGGGCTGGGTTGTCCCTGATTTGTTTTAGTATGGGACTCCCTTTGTTGGTTCTGTGGCCTAACTTATTTCGGAGGTCCTTGGTTGTGTGGAAGTGGTGCTGTATGGGCAGCTCGAGAATCCCAGATGTCATGCCGGCAATCTCGGCAGAACGGAGTATTTCTTATTTTTAGGCACTCGTCATATATATTACATATACCTTCTTCTTGCAAAAACTGCAAGTGATACGTGAAGCTAGCTCGCGTGACGGGTGAGTGCCTCGGGCCTGGGCTGTTTGTTTGCGGTGGTACTGGTCTTCTTCACATTGTGAGTTCCAGGTCCTATTGATGTACCCCCGCCTTGTGTTCACGGATTGGGGGCGTCCAACAAACACGTTTCATAAATACCGAGGCTGACCTGTAAAGATCGGGGTTGTATCGACTGACCTACCATTTACTTCCTCAAAAGAATGAACCACTGCATTCAAATATATGTAATGCCTATTAAAAGATTTCGAGGAATACTGCGGAGGTCGATGTGGATTCCACTGACTTTCCGTCAAGGAGAAACGACGACCCTGTAAGGGTATTCACAAGAAAGAGGTGGTCACAATGGGCTTCCTGTAAACACTGTGTTTGGCCGGTGCAGGTAGCGTCGATTGACCTACCGTAAAACTGTTAAGAGAAGTTCTGGGGTAGTGTGGATATCATGTTTGAATTGACCGCAGGGTTGGAATAGGTGTCATTCTTTAAGTGTGTATTCTAAATCATTTGAGAATTTTCAACCCCGGTCGAGTTACCAAATTGAAGAAATCAAGTGTACGTCACATCTCCTTTTGCAATCTTTCCATTTAGAGGCGTTTTTTTTATTGTGTCGTCAAGAGGTCCATCGCCGAAAGCTAGTAAAAAATGTCAGACATGGACATGTCTGTGTCCACCCATCAGTACGGACTTCGCTATGCGTTTAACCTGGATGTGGCACTGCTATTTTGTCCGTACCAGCGCACCGTGGTCTGTTTCAAACGGAAAATTAATCCAGAGTTGTGTTCTCTAGAATTCTGTCGCATTTTAGAGAGCTGTGTATACAACTCCTCATATGGCTTCTGCCCCAGGTACGCGCCTCCTGGAAGGATCCCAAAGTTGTATCACTTATTAACCGCTTAATCGGGTGGGCAACCACTTTAGGAAACTGTGCTCTCCAACCGCAACAGCTTATGGTAAATTTTCAACTCTCGATGAAAATTTATAGTACCATCGCTGTGTTACGACTCCTTTGTCCCGTGAACACCAATGTTTTGTCCACACCGAAGATTTTGTGTGTGAAGACTCGGCTATTTCTTCCTTTTAGTTCAGTCAGTTAATCGATGTTTCAGTTTGATGAGTACATCCTTTGACCTAAAAAGTCGTTGTACATTAACACGAAGTTTGTGTCAAAATATTTTTTTCTGTAATCATGTTGGAAAAATAAAATAAAAAAGACCAAATAGTTGAAGTCTGAAATTATTTATTCATAAATACATGTGGCCGGTGGTGAATGCGAAAGAAGATCTTGTCGGGTAAATACAGCGAGCCACTCAATCGATCCTACCATTCGAAAATTGGATTATCGATTGGCGTGCAATTTTGGACCAACAAATGTGATGTACTGATATCTGATTGACTACTACTCCATGTTATTCCTCCAAACCTCAACGCGCGCATCCTCAGAAGCGTCTCTTTGTTCCACATCGACCGACTATTGTCGCAATGAAACGGGTTTTCGTATGTTGCGTAAATACAACGACCCGATGGGAGCATTTAACTTCAACCATTAAAAAAGATCTTCATAAACATCCCCTCATCTAGGCTAGGAAGTAAGTAGGTAGGCCAGGCGTGAAACTAGAATTAAAAAAACATTGCAGTGAGCTGAGATTCGTGTTTTAGCCGAATAAATAAAAATTAGTCCAAATTGCAAGCAGTCTTAAGCCAGTGCCCCATTAATTACAAATCGGCTCAAGCGTATATCTCACTAGTCGTCTAACCTATTTCTCACTAACTGCAAGCCCTTTTACGCATAAGCTTTTCTAATTGCAGGTCACCACATGAGTGAGAGTGCTTTTTTTTTACACTGTACACAACTTAAATGGACTATTCAATACAGTATCACAAGATACGGGCCGGGCATGAACGTTGGGAAAGGTAGAAAAGACAGGGAGTTTTGGTTCTGTATATCTGCTAGCTATTGCGCCGGTACTGATCATCATCATCATCGGCACTACAACCGGGATCCGGTCTTGGCCTTATTTATCAAATCTCTCCACCGGTCCCGATTTCGAGCCGATGCCATCCAGTTTGGCACTCCCAGGCTCTGGGCGGTGTGGTCTACGCCATCCCTCCATCGCAGAAAAGGTCTGCCACGCTGTTTCCTTCCATACATCCTGCCACAAAGGACTTTTCGGACAGGCTCCTCTTCGCTCATTCGAGCTAGGTGTCCCGCCCACCGGAGTCTACCGAGCTTGATTTTTCTTACAATATTAGCTTCAAGGTAGATTGCGTACAACTCATGGTTGTAGCGTCCCCAGAATCGTCCTTCCTCACATACGGGGCCAACAATTCTCCTTAAAACCTTCCTCTCGAATGCGGCTAAGAGTTCAGAGTGCCTTTGTTAAGCACCCAGGTCTCGGATCCATACATGAGTACTGGTAAGACCATGGTCTTGTACAGTAGCAGAGTGGCGTTTCTAACAGATACACACACAATACACAAGCAAATAGTGAAGAACCCCAAACGAAAATCGAATAAGACAATGCATCAGAGCCGTATACCATAGCTATAACATAACAAATCCACATCAGTCGAATGTACTTGAGTTTAGAAATCGAATTCGTACACAGGGCGGTGGCCTGATGGGCTGCGCTTTGGTTCAATTTTTGGTGATTCTAACTGTCATAGCGTCAGTTCGAATCACACGTTCTACACTATCATCCCAAACGCTATGGTAGCTTGGATGTTCTGGATAAATTTCGGGATTTAAAGAGTCTTGATAGACCATAGTAGGCTTTGTTGGATTTGATCAGCCGTTCGCGTATTTCTTCTTCCATATTGACATCGCCGTTCTGGGCGATAATCTCGAAACTATAAGTAAAAACTGTGAAATCATCATGCAAGCAGCAGAAGAGCCTAGAAATAAACGAAGACAAAACGAAATACATGATTACGACGAGAGCAGGTGGACCTCAGAGAACACATATAAACGTCAGGGGCAAGATATTTGAAAATGTCAAAGAATTTAAATATCTGGGAACGATACTGACGGCCAGTAACGAAACGTCAAAGGAAATTAACAAAAGACTACATTCCGGCAACGCCAGTTGGCATGCAGCCAGTAAACTCTTAAAATCCAAACTGCTATCACGTGTCTATAGAACCATAATCATGCCGATTGCTCTATACGGATGCGAAACATGGGCTCTCACAAAACGAGAAGAGAACAAATTCCGCGTATTCGAGAATAAAGTTTCAAGGGGTATATTTGGCGGTAAATATGACGAGGAGTCAGGACAATGGAGGAAACTGCACAACCACGAATTGGAAGAGCTATACCGCAAACCTACAATAGTAAGAGTAATCAAGTCGCGAAGATTAAGATGGGCCGGACACGTAGCGCGAATGGGTGATGATAGGACCGTGCATAGAATTCTTGACGGTAAACTAACGGGGAAGAGACCGACAGGACGGCCGCGACGGAGATGGGAGGACAATGTTAGATTGGACCTCGAGGAGATCGGATCGAATGATCGAACGTGGAAGGAGAGCGCACAGGACAGGGAACAATGGCGGAGCCGAGTCGGTGAGGTCTTGAACTTCCGGGTTCCTAAAGGCCAGTAAATAATAATAATAAAATATTGTTATCGGTTGATACTATTGACCCAAGGTAGTTAAAGGATTGTACTACTTTAAATTCGTGCTCCACTACCCTGATAGTTTGACCAACGTTAGGTCTTCTCTTCGCAGAAGTTGCCACCGTGTACTTAGTTTTTCCCTCACTAATGTGCAGTCCCAGTTTTTGTGCCGCCTGCTCGATCTGGGTGACGGAATCCTGTACAGCCGATTCGATTATACCGATTATGTCGATGTTATCTGCGTAGGCAAGAATCTGGCTGGACTTGGTGATAATAGTCCCTCTTGTTGTAACGCCAGAGTCACGGATTGCTTTCTCCAACGCCAGGTTGAAGAGGAGGCATGCCAGACCGTCCCCTTGTCGGAGTCCATTAAAGATGTTTATTGGTTTGGACAGCAATCCCGCTATTTTTACTTGACTAGTTACGTTGGTCATGGTCAAGTTACAAAGTCGTATCAATTTGTTTGGAATGCCCAACTCTCTCATGGCATTATATGTTCTACCCTGGCTATGCTGTCGTAGGCGGCCTTAAAATCTATAAATAGATGATATAATGGAATCTTAAATTCCTGACATTTTTCCATCGCCTGCCTAAGGGTGAATATCTGATCAATTGCTGATTTGCCTGGGATGAAGCCACACCGATATTGACCAATGATGGCTTTAGCGTATGGTGCTATCCGATCTTGTAGGATTGTGGAGAGTATCTTATAGGCAATGTTATACCCCTATAGTTGCTGCACAGTGTGATATCTCCCTTCTTATGTATGGGGCAACTTATTCCACGACGCCAATCTTCCGGCATCTCTTCTTGCTCCCATACGTGCACCACGATCTCATGAATTGTGTGATGTAACGTTATCCCTCCTTGTTAATTCAGCTCAGCTGGTATGCAATCAGCTCCAGGGGTTTTATTTGTTTGAGCTGTCTAATGGTTTTTAATGTTTCCTCAACGCTTGGTGGCGGCAACATTTGATCTTGATCTTGCATTGGTGGAGCCTCCAATTCTTCTGTGAGCTGGCCATCTAGCAATTCATTAAAGTGCACTTCCCATCGCTCCAGAATGCCTTCAGGATCGGTGATCAGATTACCCTCTTCATCCTTGCGGTAAGTGCAGCGTGGTGTATACCGCGTCATACTGCGGATTATTTGGTAGAACTTCCGCGCATGGTGCGGACGTCGCTCTCTACTTTTCCCTATTTCACGGACAAGGTTTTTTTCCCAGGCATTTTTCTTTTGTCTGTGAAGTCTTTTTTCCGTTCTTCTGAGCTCTTTGTATTTCTCCTCCCGCACCCGCGTCCTATGAGACTGCTGCATTGCTCGGTATGCAGCATTCTTACGTTCAGTCTCTAGTTTGCACTCATCATCAAACCAGTCTCTCCGATCTCTACGACTACTGCCTAAGATGGAGTTGGCAGTACTAATGACAGTATTCTTATGGGTTATCCATTTCTCTTCTACGCCCGGCATTCTGGCCCCAGGACTTACTCTCCCTCCGTCGAGCTCTTCGAGGGCGATTCTTAACGCATGACCAACGGTGTTACTGGTATTCTCATTGCCTAAGGCAGCCGTGTTGATTCGAACCTGATCCGCGGATGCAATACGTCTCCGTAAGGCAATCCGCGCTCGGAAAACTGTACCAACAAGATAGTGATCCGAGTCGACGTTGGCGCCTCGGTACGTTGGTACCGTCATCAGGTTCGAGGAGTGGCGGCGATCTATCAACACCTGGTCAATTTGGTTGCGAGTGTCTCCATCAGGTGATACCCAGGCGGCTTTGTGGATATCTTTACGCGGAAACCTGGTAGTCTCAACGATCAAGTTCAATAGTGTTCTCATGCAAATTATGGGACCATAAGTAGTGCCTGAAAACCGGCTCCCGATCTATTTTCGCATTCAAATCACCAAGAACGATTTTCACATCGTATCTTGGGCAGGCATTGAGGGCCCGTTCGACGTTCTCGTAGTATTCTTCTTTTTCCTCGTCAGGGGTCTCCTCTGTAGGTCCGTGAACGTTTAAGAGGTTTATGTTCTTAAACTTGCCTCGCACGCGAAGAGTGCATAGCCTTTCGTTTATTGCATTAAAGCCGATGGTGGCAGGCTTTAGTTTTTGGCTGACTAGAAAGCCTACCCCGAGCACATGGTGTTTTGCATAACAGCTGTAATAAATGTCCTACTCGTTTCTTTGAATTACACCACTCCCCGTCCATCTTATTTCTTGTAATGCTGTTATGTCAGACTTATATTCGGACAAGGCATCGGTTAGCTGCTGTGCAGCTCGAGCTCTGTATAGTGAGCGGACGTTCCATGAAAAAATTCTTAAATCGTTTAGCCATTTTCGTTTCCGCGGTCGTCGTCGTGTATCCGATCCATATCCGAGGCTTGTTAAATTTGCCATAATAATTCATTTTTACGGGCATGGTTATTAGCCGTGCGCCAATCTTTCTCAGTATGGCCGGAACTGATATGTTCACAAAAAAATCTAATCACAATAATAGACAACGACACACAACACCACTGAGCAGAGATGAATATTTTCCAACCACAAATTAACGCAAGTGTTATGCCTTCCGCGAGCCCACAAAGCAGTTCCCTTTAATCGACAATTTGACGTTTTATTCTCATAATCTAGCCATTGCAAGGCCGTCAAAATAAACATACCTGTCATGCGTAAACGTCAAACATAACTGACAAGTCAAGTAAACAGCCATATCGGTTAATTGACACTGACGGTTTTTGGGCGATAGACACTCAGCCTTTTCTTGACAACCCTCACAAGGCCGTCTGTTCACGATCGCGTTTAATATTACGCAGTGTGCGGGAAAATATAACATTCGTTTCCTTATTTCTACACATCTATTCCGTTTCTCAAATACCATTCGTTTCAAATTTCGTGTCCTACTGACGTGATATCCATTTTGAACGGGTTGGGATTCGTTGGAGCAACGGCTTTAAAGGCGTAACACTAATAAGCGGGGTTGTGACATAAAGTTCTACAGAAATTCAATGGGCCACAACACTTACAGCAGTTGCCACCGTAAGCAGTTTTGGATCTCAGTGTAGGAGGTATTGTCCTTTTAGGCTAATTCATTCCGTCGGAGTAAGAGATTGGCTTCGAATATCAGCGCCATGAGTTGCAATTTCTCTTACAAGTCTATCTTTCTGTCCATCCACAGAACAGTTATTCTTACAATCCAGATAGCTATGGTAATCGATACCTTGGATTTGCAACAGCTAAGTTATAACTCAGTTCCTGTATACATTTTGGTACACAAAACACGCCAAGGAAATGGGGTCAAGCGGTAGCCTTAAATGTGAAAGCAAAGGAATGATGTTGCTTATGAGATTACGTCACATTACAAAATATTATTCCACGAGTACGCGACGAATTAAATAATCTAACATGCAAAAATAAACGAAATGTCATGAGAGGCGGGCCTCACTGGCGAAAAGAAAGAAAACGTCACACACACGGCCCGCTTCGACTTCCACACCCTTTGCTGTCTGCTTCTCGACTGCTTCTCCAACTAGCGGTCCCCCGAGAATCCACACCGTTGGTGTTTTCTTTTTTTTGCGCCACCTCCAACCTCCGTCTCAACGAAGGTCTGGGTTTACACGCGGTATTCAACTTGAAACAATTAGTTCGATTGTAAGCTACAAATTTTATACGACGTGTTTAGTTAATACATTTAGACATTTGAATCCTTTAACAAGTCGATGTGTTCTTGTGTTTCGTTGAAACCAGGAGTTACTTACGTAACAACATCATGCATGTTGTTCCGGTATTTAAATCTTCGTGGGTTATGGGTTTCTATATAGAATTCAGAAGCTGGATCGAAATTCGACGCTATATCCGATTTTATTGCCGAAATCTGAATCCTATATGTGCATACTGGCGTGGTTATGGCAGACAACTCAATACGTATAACTCGATCGCTGCGATATACTCGACATTCAGCACCCGAAGGCTGGCATGTTCCGATTTTCGCTGATTTAAATAACATAACTTAGCTTGTAAACGAGTACCGACAGTGGTGATCATATGCGGAATCATTCGATTTGTTTCTCACCACCGACCCAAATAAATCGCTCACCAGACTACTGTGTAAACTACTCGTAAATTTTCACTAACCAACAACAGCGTTAAGAAACAAACCATGAAACGGGCGATATGTCTTACGAGAAGGCCAAATGGGACTGTTTAAGGGATTTTTCACATTGGTCTAAATATTTGCTCAATAATTCTTAGGTTGTTGCAAAGTACCGGACACAATTCATCTTAAAATGACGTACTCCATTCCATCTAGAGTGCAGAGCATCAAGCCAGAGTGAACGTATGGTTCAATTCTAGATATAAGAAATCGTTCGGTCGTAAATTTGAACAGTACAAAGGAAAACCCGAGACAAGTACAGAGAGTTTTGATAAGCTCTACTCCGATACACAATGTTCTTCTATGGCCAAAAAATATTAGACGGTACGCTGGGTCTCAATCCCTAGCAGGCCGGTGGGACATTGTGGCGTTTCTAACAGATACACGCACAATATATAAGCAAATAGTGAAGAACACCGAATGAAAATTCGAATAATCAAAGCAACAGGGCCGTATATCATAGCGATAACATAGCAATTCCACATCAGTGGAGTGTACTTGAGAATAGCGATAGAATTCGAAAACGCGGTAGTGGTCTGATGTGTTGAGCATTGGATCTATCTTTTAGTGATTCTAACCATAATAGCGCCGGTTTGAATCACACGTTTGTCACTATCGTCGCAAACGCTATAACATCACCCCGTAAAACTACAGACTTCGTGAAATGAAGGGGGTATTTCAAGAGGGCATTTTGAAATACTCTTAAATGTCAAAGCACAGTGCGACCCGAAGAAGAGGCGGTGGATAAGTGGATAAGGAAAGAAATTATCGATGTACATTGGTCTTAAATGCTAAGACCTTACAACGACGAGGAAACACATGATCAGGCAGAGCATTCCACGTTCGTGTGGTTCGATTATAGAATGGATGTCCTATGTTTATTTGTGCGTCTGAAGTTGATGAACTCCATCCCATCCCGCGAGGGAATTATAGCGTTTTGCGACATCAGTGAAGAGAATCCGATACGAACTAAGTCATCATATCAGCTTACTACCGATGAATTACTATTCTCATCTGCTCTTTACTGATGTAGATTGCTATATTAGTTGCCTATGGTGAACGGCTTTGATGATTCCATTTTCTTTTGGTGTTGTTCTTCACTATGGTTTGTGTATCGTATATATCTGTTTGAAACGTCACAGAGTGCCTGCGATTCCGACATTACGCACCCACGATCGTAATGAAGAACCGTACCAGAGAATTAACGTAGGTTATGTAGCGAGTTGAGACATCCTCGCATATAAGCAGCTGTGGTCTGATGTGTCTATGCTTGACTCTACTCTTTCATAACGTGTGTTCAAATCACGTTCTTCACTACGATCGTAAAATGCTATCAGATAAAAGTGCAGAAAACCAGACGGTGCAACACGAGAACCGCTGGCCCATTGGTCCTTCGAGCCCGAGTCTTGGATAAGTAAGACCTATGGATGAGCCGATCGTTACATTTGGAGCAACGTTACGCAGTAAGTCAATTGTTTATATCATAGTGGCTTGCATGGGGTCTTATAGATATCTACATTGTTCGAAGTTATGTCTTAATGCCTAATCCCAGTCGATTGAATTCAATACAACACAAATAAATTTAACGCTATCAGTCGGATATTCTCCTCATTCCAAATCCTGGGTGCGAAAAACGCAAACAATGTATTCTCATTTGGGTATATAAAGAGTGGTTGCAAGGTGAATCATACTTGTCTGGTAGAACCTTCAAAGTAACACACGAAGGAGGTCACTCTAGTTTCTATCCAATAGAAGCAGGCGTACCACAAGGAAGTGTCCCGGGACCTTTCCTCTACTTACTATACACAGCAGACATCCCAACAACCAAGAACACATTCATAGGCACCTTTGCAGATGATACAGTTATATATCAGCTGGCGATAATAAAAAAAAAGCTACACAACAATTGCAACAGGCACTCGACGAAATTAGTCAATGGACCACTGATTGGAAAATTAAACTCAACGAGATGTACTCTATTCACGTAACATTTACATTGCGACGATCAGATAACAATATTTCTACATATCTCAACGGAATTCCAGTTCCCAAAGCAGATTCAGCGACATATCTCGATATACATTTGAATAGCAGACTAAACTGGAGACATCATGTGAAACAAAAAGCTGAACAAATAAAGCAGAAACGTAGACAGATGTATTGGTTAATCGGGAATCACTCTTAACTCAATCTCTGTTGTAAAAGATTGATTTATCAATTTATGATCAAGCCGATCTGGATATATGGAATCCAATTATGGGGCTGTACAAAGCAATCCAATAGAGATATAATTCAACGAAGCCAAAATAAATTCCTTCGCATTATCACGAATGCCTACCGTTTTGTGACAAATCGGGAAATACATGATGACCTAGAGATCAAATGGATTTATGAAGTTATCCAAGAATATGCTGTCAAACACGAAAGACGCCTACATAATCATACCAACGTAGAAGCTATTCCGCTCTTGGATATTACCCACGAATTGAGACGGCTAAAACGGACGATATCTCATGAATTAACATGTTAAAATCTAACATACTAAAATTGAGTTGGGAGCTGAACACTGGTCCAGTAAACCCTTACACGTTTTACTTAATTAAACTAAATTAAGTACAATTTAAACCTAGTATTAAATTAAACTGTTAAGATTGTACTATTCATATCCAATAAAGGATGTTATTAAAAAAAAATGTCACTCAATCACCTTCTCCCGTAAACGATGCCCCTCCCCGCTACGTTCCTATGTCTTACTCAACCAACAGATCACACCTGTACAAACGATTCGTGACCTTGGCGTCTTATGTGATAGGGAGCTTAACTTCATCCCATACATTGATGACATTATTCTCAAGGTTAACTTTGTCCTTGGTTTTGTGAAACGCTGGTCGAAAGAATTCTCTCAACTCCACGTTTCCAGATCGCCCCATATAGCCTTTGTCCACCCCCTTCTTGAATATGCTGGTCAGGTTTGCTCTTGTGGGGGTTCTCTAGCCTTACACAAAGAACCACCCACAATCTCAACCCCAACTCCCGTGGCAAATCTGCAGTTACCTGCACACATTCCCTTCACCAAGGACATTTCCTTCATTAAGGTATCATCCCAAGTCCCTGTAAATAATTCTCTAGCATTCATACATTCAATGCATTATATCAATTTCCTGAAAAGAATTCTTTTGCATACAGACCCATAATTAGGAAAACTATTCGGCACCCCTGTTTGCCAAGCAATTCTGCTGCACACGTGCACACTACATTTTCCTGGCAATTCCATGGCCTCGGCAGCCTTTTGTCCAAGCGACAAAAGCAAATACACGCTTCTAGCGTCTAGTGGCCATAAATCAAATTCTTCAGCATACAAACATGCAAACAAGAATCTGACCCTTGCCGCCAGCAAGATTCGGTGCACATCACCATTGTGTACCGAAATTCCTTTTAGCACCTTTTTCCTAATAGCAATGCAGACTGTTTACACAGCTGCACCATGCACCTATGCCATTCATAATGTCCGTTGTTCCTTCTACTTTTCAGTTTCGTTTCCCATGATCTTCGTTGCATGAGCAAACAATGGATCTATTATCACACCTGCTAAGATCACCACGGAGAGATCCTTTCCAATTCACCACCACAAAGAGAGACTTCACGTTTCTCTCAAAGAAAAGAAAACTCACCCTTAGCTGCGAGAGTATTTACAGTCAGTCGAAATCCAACCACCAACCTGCGCGAGTCGTCTTCCATTCCCCGTAGCGTGCGCACGGGGGTGCGCACACCCCTGTGTGTGCCCGAGAGTTTAGTTACGAAGTGTTTTGTCGAGTTCGAGCTGGGTTTTTCTGAGCAAAACCATTTTGCAAACGGCAAACAAAGAAAAATTCGAGACATTTTCCGATACAATTCGTCTGTGTTCTACAGTTCAGTGAATTTGCAATCGTTATTAAGTTTAGAATGCCGTCAAACATAAACAATAAACCAATAAGCAGTGTCGTGCATATATAAAAGTTAACAATAGAGTACATCAAATAGAAGCTTAAATTCAGTTAAATAGTGTACAATCCTTCTTAAACAGGATTATTAAGAACTTGTTAGCGTCGGGCAATTATTCGTAATTTTTAGATCCTGTATTATCATCATCATTGGCACCACAACCGGGAACCGGTCTTGGCCTTATTTAGCAAGTCCTGAGGCTTGTTAAATTTTCCATAATGATTTGTTTATTCGTAATTTTTAGATCCTGTATCACCACTGTAAAATAATAAACCGGAATAATAAAGTAACCATTTACAACTAAACACTGTGCTTTATTTTCTGCGCTGTATCCGTTCGGTTGCGAAGATCAACCATTGTTTCATTTTCTCTTGCGTTTCGTGAACAGTGTCCGGGTGAACAAATCGTTGGGGATAGGAGTGAACCAGTGGCCGTGCCGGCACACCTACCTTGTACCCCACAGTCTGCTCACTACTCGTCCCATATTCGCAGGGTAGAAAGCGTGCAACGTCGTTTTTTGCGTTTTGCCCCCCCGAGGATTGAATTGGAAAAATCCTCTGATTCTACCCCCATAAACGAGCCGTCTTCACCTAATTAACCTTAACACACTTGAAGAGGGCAGAATTCATGCCGACATCCTCTTCATCCACAGTCTACTCTCAGGTTCAATCAACTGCCCATGCCTGCTCTCTCCTCCATCACATTTTCCTCTAATCGCCGAAACCTACTAAACCCTCGTCTCTTCTATTTGCCCGCCCATCACACGTCTTACGGCTCTAATGAACCCATTTCACGAATGCAGGGGTGGGCAAACTCTTACCACACTTTCTTTGACTTCAATCTCACCTCTCCCCCTCTCAAACGTCGTCTACTCTCTTACCGCCCCGACCCTACCACGGTCACAGCTTACACTCTCCCGCACCCATACTCACATCCTAGCATCTGGGTTATCCTCGCCCTTCCCTGTCCTACCACTTATATTATTATTCTATTTATCTTTGTTAAGTTCCCCATTCCAATTTTTAAGTTTCTGTAAAGTTAATCCCCCACCCCCAGCCCTCATGCCTTAGTTTTTAAGTTAGTTTGTGGGGAAGGAAGTATTGTGCCAGACATGGGCACTCGGTTCACTTTCTTCCAGCAGCTTAACGAAGACAAAGTTCCGCTGAAAGATAGCTCACCTGGTAAGTAAAAGTTCCAAACCGCAGGGCGGGACGTATACCGGGAAAGAAAGTCAAACGCACTGATTTAAGTTATTAATTAGATCATTAATCTATTTGTTCCTTTAATGGCTGGCGCAAAACAAACTAACTTAAAAAAATAAGCACAATTAATGTCTCCGCTAATGTAGACATCACACTTTATTAGACTACACATCAAACTTATTACTGAAATAACACTTTGGTCATAATCGGGAGTTATTTTACTTTATGCTATTTAAATTGTTTAACATTATGCGATTTAAATGTCACATCCAACAGGCAGGACGGCGGATATTGGCGTTTGCCATTTTGCACACACACGACTCACACACGAACTCCGATCGCTCCCCTCGATGGTAACAAGGTGGCCCATCGTATTTACGCGTCCCGGTAGCGTAGTGGAGACCCGACCGGCTCGGTCTGGTGATGGAAAAGGGCCTTGCGATAAACGGCAGTGTTCCTCTCGTGGTGAAAACGAGGAAAGAGGATCTCACTGGTGAGGTCCTGTAGTGGTGTGTGTGAAGTCGATCGTTGAGATCAGATTGTTTACTAACGCTTGCAGGTCAAAGCGAAACCTAGACAAGGGATGCAGAACAAAGGAAGAAGCGACCTAAGGCATCGTCCGGTAATAAGGGTCAGCTGAGTAAATAGCAGCCCCTCATTAGATAAAGGGATTGAGATAATGGAGATCGTATGTCGTATCTCTGCCGACTGGGAGAATCGGATTCTTTTGTTTGCATATGTTAATGCTATTGAATCTAGTCCGGCGGCTAAGCGCGACGTTGGTGATTGTTTGAAGATTCAAACAAGGAAGTATTTCCGAGAGAAGTGCTTGCAGCTGAATCAATAGTTGCAAGTCTTTGGAAAGTTATTTAGATGGTTACACAATGACGGTTGTGTATACCATCTGTGTCAAATGTACATGGCATCTATGGCGACGCAATGGTCAAACTGTAGTGTGAAAATCTACACTAATTGGGAATTCGGTTCTTGTTCGCTAATGCAGAGATGCATTGATACATGTATAATGCCCTTGAAGAAAAATTCTATACAGGCATTTCCAGATAATGCATTGAAAGCATTAATTATTCTTGGGAAGGAAATGTTTATGCTGCGGGGAGATTGCGGTGCAGGTGTGGGAAGGTTGGAATTTGCCTGGCAACCGAAGGTACCGAATAGGTTTTGGTTTTATGTTCCTGTATAATGGAAAGGATTCTTGTAGGGAATTTGTATGCGAAGAGATGCATGAAAAGGTAAGAATTCTTTTACAGGGACTTTTAGGTTATACCTTAGATAATCTAGATGCGTAAAGCATTTAAGGTGCTAATGCAATTGCATTAGCGAACTTATAAGATTGGGTTGAAGTTATGGGGGTTCTTCAGGTAAGTAGACCGTGGGGTTTGGCGAAACCGCCCCCAAGTTCGTAAGTCTATTTATAAGTTTATATGTTTATACCACTTGTACTAAGCGAAATAAACTGAGGGTTCTGCCCTCACTTCATTCATTCATTCATCGCGCTACGTAAGCCCCATTTCACGTAATATTCACATTAAACCAATTGACATAATACCCATAATATTCATATCGTACACGACGAACATACAGGGCTGTGGGGGTTCTCTATACCACATGGAGAACCAACCCACAATGCCAATCAATTTTGACCGCTAACAGCGCATCACCCTAACCCAACCTGTAATCCATTCCCAAACATGCTAAAACACATCCCAATACGCTACAGCATCCTTCCCCAAACCTGCAATTGCATACATCCCCAAACTTACCAAGAATCCGTTTCCCAAGCTGTAATAAAACGCATATTCAAACCTACAACGGAATATTAACCATCACCATCAACTATACCGAGCCGCATACATTTTTCCCAAAAACCACTTCGGAATATAATTTAACCTTGCTTGCAACCAAGCAGTTCTAATTTCCCCCGAAAATCATTCCGGCTCACTTCCTGCTTAAACTATTTCCTCGCTTGTAACCAAGCAACATTTAGTTTCCCCGAAAATCATTTCGGCTCCCATCGTACCCAATACCAATTCTCCTTACTGGTAAGTCACCAGCACGATGCGTTGCATTTCCGCGAAACAACCATCGCAACGACCAAGACCCATATTCCCTTGTCTAACCGACAACTCATGCCCATACTTGGTCGTGTATCCAAAACCCATTTCTCAGTACACATAGCGACAGAGGAATCTAACTCAGCCTATACGGCAGTAATTCATTGGAACTGAATTCCCCATGCGAGCATAGCAACCCTTTTTTTAAGTTCCTAGTAAGTGGCAGTGAGTTTATTTAGCTATGACTCCACTGCCACGACTCGACGCGATGCATTTTTTCTTGCCCTTTCATAATCAGTCGTTTCACAATCACCACCGCGGGCGGTCACGTCAAAAAGATCGAGTTTTTACATCCTACGCGGGGAGTCAGATTGCAACCCCCGTGGAGTGCGCAACATATTTTTCCTTTTCTTTAACGAGCAGGATCAGCAACGGGCAACTCAGTTTATCGTATACTTGAAGTATAACGTACTTTCCGGTGGTTTAAGAAATATCGGGTCTATAAGTGTTCACCAATATAGACATTAAGAAAAACAATTTGGCGCGAGCGAGAACTCTAAATACATGTTTCGACCCTATTGATAATACATCAAAAAGCACTTGTGTATAAAAATAGTAGCCAAATCGGATGTGTTGTGTCCCTTAAGATCAATATAGACAGTAAAGAAAACAAACTTAAGATTATGTACGCAGTAATTAAGTGGACCTCTCGCAAAGTGAATGTGGAAAAATAAAGTAAAGCCGAAGTTACGTAAAATAAATCAGTGTTTTATTTTTACTCGCTTTCGTCTCCCTTGAGGAATAATTTTCAGCATAGCAATCGGTGAGTGTAATCTAAAGGTGTTGGGCACTAAGTGAACCCGTGTCGTGCCAGGCACACTACTTAAGCACGACCCCACAGGGCAAAGTCTCTGCTTTCTATCCGGCGAAGGCCAGGACGATCCTTGTCCCTGTTCAATCCAAGTTGACATACAGTCTCTACGTGACACCCCTGGATAGCTACTTTGGCACCCTCCAAGTAGTAAACCAATGCATGCAGCGACATCCTGAGAAAGGTTGGCGCAAGGCTAATAACCTTGCCCGGAAAAACGAATTATTATGGACAATTTACCAAGTCTAGGCTATGGACCCGATACCGGTGGAGAGACTTGCTAAATAAGGCCAAGACTGGATCCCGGTTGTAGTGCCGATGATGATGATGATGACTTCAACGTAATCCATTTATCCTTCGTTATTCTGAATATGTAAACAATACTCGAAGTCAAGTCCCTTTATAATAAGTTATCTTGAATATGTAAACAAGCCGTGAACTCAATTCCTTTATCCTACGTTAATATGTATGTAATGGGTTCTCCAATAGGGACTTGACAACTTTTTTTCGGTAGTCAATTTTTATAATTTGCAGACGTTGTTCGTTCGTGTACTTAACCATGATGAAAATGTTGAGTTTACTGAATTTGAATTGAAATTGACAGTGACAGTTCGATGATTAGTGAAAGGGTGCGTTCACAAATTAAATTCAAAGTTGTCAAGTCCCTATTGGAAAACCTGATATATGAAAACAATGATCGGACTCAATTCCCCTTATCCTATGTTATCTTGAATATGAACACTAGTTCAATTCAGTTCCCTTGTTGTATCGTTATTATTTTGAGGTGAAATAGTTTCTAGGCTCCTCGATAGTATAGTGGTTAGTATACCCACCTGTCACGCGGGAGACCGGGGTTCGATTCCGCGTCGGGGAGCCTCTGGCGCAAGACTAATGACCTTGCCCGGAAAATACAAATCATTATGGAAAATTTAACAAGCCTCAGGACTTGCTAAATAAGGCCAAGGCCGGTTCCAGGTTGTAGTGCCAATGATGATGATGATGAAATAGTTTCTAAGTTTGAATAAAGAGGTAGTGTTCCACTAGCCTCTAAGTTGGAATAAAAAGGGAGTGTTCCACTACCCTCCGGTCGGGAATCACTTTTAAGAATGAAATAAAGAAAAAAAAATAAAAGTTGTGTTTTTGTCAGTTTTCCTCGAGTACAAATTTCATAAAGCCATATCTATCGAGTTAAATCGGCCTGTTGCCTTTAAAAAAAAATCACTTTTGATTATTACTTTATTAGTTGCGCGTTGGCTGACGACTGACACTTAAATCTAAAATTGAAATTCCGTTATACATGCTGACCTTGATACGGTGGGAGAACATTGCACCTCACGGCCTATCAGGTTCAGCGTCGGGGAGAGTTGATTTTACTGTTTCACAAGACTACGTTGCTTGGTGGCGGGAAATCGCTTTTTAGGATTACATCGGTTGGTGGGGTCATTGTGTTGGCGGCCGCTGATTCCGACACAACTAGCGCGAGCCAAATCATTACCATCTTCACGACTACTTTTGAATGTTTTGTACCATCCATACACTCGTGTTTTCGAGAGAACTGAATCGCCATAGGTCTCAACCAACATTTTCAACGATTCCACAGAAGAAATTCCGTTGGAAACATAAAATTTAATACAAACTCTTTGCTCAACCAAATTATCCATTATAAAAATCGAAACGAACTTGAGGTGAATCAACAGAACCAGCAGCTGTACACAAACTGATTGACAGCTATCGCTCAAACTTCGTTTGACGTCATTATGTCCCACAATTGTGCCAACTTAGTGGCAAAAATAAATTTGACAATAGGCTTAGGTTGGAAATTCCGGGTAGAAATTTGACAGAATGTACAATTCCATCAGATGACAACAAGGACCATGCACCATCGGTTCATAGTAGGACTTCCATTTAAGAAACCCCGCTGGCTTGGGGGAAACCGAGGACAATTCTTGCTCTCGAGCCAATGCTCTCCAGGACAGAGGACATCAGAAGTCTTACGAGAATATGGAGGAAGTAATGTAGCGCAGATCAACAATCCCTATTATTTCTTACCCCATCATTGTGTGACCAACAGTGCGGGCGTGTAAGGAAACGTGTTTACACGTGTTTATGTTTACGTGTGTGCAGTGCACTATTAAATTGTGTAGTGCAATATAAAAACAAAAACAAAAATAAAAATTAAAAAAAAATTTTAACAACAGGAAAGCAGTTACTACACAACTCCGATGATAGGCGATGACCCAGGCCATGCACTGGAGTCCATAACAGAAAGAAAAAGGAAGGCTCTGGACATCTTACGAAACGCACCAGTAAAAAAATCCACAAACATGGAAAGAACAAGCAGCCCCGCAAATTATAAGCAAAAGTTCGAGGAAGCGTTGGAAACCATTAACCAATTAACGGTTAAAGTGAAAGAACTCCAGGAACAAATAAGATTCCATCAATAACACTGATGACGTCCATATGGAAGAAACGTCCCGTCAACCCCTCAATTCGAGTCACAACCAAGGCGAACTACCCACCAAACTTCCCAAACAAATAAAGCCCTCATCAAATCCACTAAGTCAGAGCAGAAACAACAACGAAATCATCCGCGAAAAACGAAAGACCCCCGCCAATTTACCCTGCAAAATGCCCTTGGTCACCGGAATTTCAACACAAATACAAAAGGATCTAAGATTTCCATAACAGTCTGATCATTAGTCGATCATGACAGGGCATTTAAAAAACTGTTAGAGGAACAATATCAGTTCTTCACCTTCCAATATCCGAATAGCAAACCAGCTACCTTTATTATAAGGCATATCGATCCAGAATGGACTAACGAAGAATTAGGACTGGAAATCGCAAGGATATGCCCACAAATAAAGATTAATAAGCTGGACTACTTCCAAACACCATACATGAGGACAAACAACATAAAAAACCCCCGGATCATACAAATCCCAGCAAATCAAGATATCAATCAACTTAAACAAATTAAATATTTGTTTACCCAAAAAATCGCAATCGAGGAGCCCCACAAACAAGAAATACTACATTGCAAGCGATTCCAAGACTCAGGACACTTGGCGGTCTCATGCCACCAGCAAAGATGCGCAGAGGAACACGAGCTAGATGAATGCAAGGTAAATCCACAAGACCTGGAACCAGAGATAGTACAAACCGCCAACGCCGATGGATCCATTACCACAAAGAAGATTACAGTAAAATGTTGTAACTGTGGAGGGCCACATCCAGCAAATTTCTCTCAGTGTCCTCAGAAGCTAAAACTTCTGCAAAGACGGAAATTAGCAATGTCAACAGTTAAACCAACAACGAAACCAACAATATTGCAGGAAGTAAAGTTAACCCGACCCGGAATATCTTACGCGGATGCAGCAAAAGGAAGCCTCAACACCAGCACTCTCTCTAACGACAATATTAAAAATTTCAATCTGGACATCATGGGTTACATCCAAAGCCTACAGGCCATGCTTCCTTCCTTGAGGCATATGTCAGAAACTGAAAAAAAAAATCAGATTCTATCCGTAATAACTTCCCATATTCTTTCCAGCTATCTCTAAACTAACCATTATCTCCCTCAATACAGAATCCATTTACTCTAATATATATGTAAGCAACACCTACGGTTGTTTATTGAAAATTTTTCCCCAGATATCCTCTTCCTTTCAGAGACCTGGCTCAAACGAAATTCCCGAGTTTCCATTCCCAATTATACTTTCGTTTCTAACCCCAGAACTAATGGATCTCACGGAGGTACCGGCATCTTAGTACACAAAAAATTTCAATTCAGTGAAATTAGATTCACCAATATATTCAGCATTGAATACACGGCAGTTAAACTTTTTTGTGAGAACAATAAAGTGATAGTCTTAACCCTGTGAGTAGGGCGTTAGAATATACTCACAGCTAGGCCAGCTTGTCGTAAGAGGCGACTAAAGGCCGAGTGGTAGCCGGGGTCCCAACGCCCTGTGCGCCCGGTGAAATACCACCCCATCAAGCTATTAGCTCCGTCAAATGGCCTGGCGAAATCCCTGGTCATCTTTCGGAGCGTGGTTGGTGGACCGGTTCGAGAAAAGGTTGGTCTAGGTGGTAAATCGGTCCCAAGGTGAGATACCACCCCACCACTCGGCCTTCTGAAAATCCCCTCAATTGTTTTCAATATACAGTTATACATGGTGATATTGTTGGTCTCACTCTGTGAGTCATCTAATCAGAATTTTATTTAGTTAAATCATTTTGGACAATTCATCTTTTTCTAGGACTTGGCCTGTGAGTAGGGCGTTAGAATATACTCACAGCTAGGCCGGTGTGTCGTAAGAGGCGATTAAAGGCCGAGTGGTAGCCGGGGTCCCAACGCCTTGTGCGCCCGGTGAAATACCACCCCATCAAGTTTTAGGCTCCGTGAAATGGTCGGGAGAAATCCCTGGCCATCTTTCGGAGCTTGGCTGATGGACCAGTTCGAGAAAAGGTTGGTTAGGTGCTAGTCGGCCCCAAGGTGAGATACCAGCTCGTCACGCCGTACAGTCCGCGATATCGCCGAGAGAAATCTTCGACGGTGTTTCGGATGTGTGGCTGATGGCCCGGACTGACACGGGGATAAGTCATGATGGTGTCTTCTGATATAAAGAATTCCGGAGGTAAACTAGTCTCCCATTCGGATCTCCGGGGGAACTATGTCAGGGGGAACATCATGCAGATATCATGATAAATAATGGAACTTTAAGAGGTTCGCCATCGCATAACCGGGCTTGCTCTCGAGGCTCTGTCCACGCTGGACTGGTGACGGCATTTTGTAACATCAGGGGCATCGGTTTCACCAATACTAATGTAAACGCCGTCCACCAATATTTGCAAA
Organism: Microdon myrmicae; assembly: GCA_963931805.1. Taxonomy (NCBI): domain Eukaryota; kingdom Metazoa; phylum Arthropoda; class Insecta; order Diptera; family Syrphidae; genus Microdon; species Microdon myrmicae. The sequence goes on along the minus strand of OZ007500.1, from coordinate 150,258,470 downwards.
CAACGAAACCTGATATCCTTGCCCTAACTAAGACCCAGGTCGATTCGTCAACTGATTCGACATATCTTCGTTGCTCAGGATACGACTTCCATTCGAGATTCCGTTTTAAGGGCGGAGTCTGCGTGTCCGCGCGGTCCAATCTGGCTTGCCAGAGGATGGAGGCGTTGGAACTCAATAATATGGACATCATATGGTTGAGGGTCGTGCTGAGGAATTCCGTTAAATTTCTTTGTCGCCTTTACCGCCCTCCGAATGATGATCGACCGGCGAGATTCTTCGAACATCTTTCACATACCGTCCACTGGATACAGATCAACCACCCAGCTTCTGAAATTATTGTCCTTGGCGATTTTAATGTGCACAATTCCGGCTGGTTGTTACATTCTAACAGAACCGACGAGGCTGGGAGGCTGGCGGAGATGTTTGCTGTAGCCACAACTTGACTCAACTCGTGGGGGAGCCAACGCGAGTGCCGGATGCCCGAGGCGATTATGCGAACACCCTGGATCTGTTTTTGAGATCCGAACCGAGTATTTATACCGTAGAGGTTTCTGCGCCACTGGGAAACTCAGATCACTGCTTGGTATCTGTCGCGCAAGCACTTGCATACCAAGCGAATAACCGGCCTAGGCAGCTTCGCCATGTATGGAAGTATGGGGCTGCTAACTGGGACGATTTGGGAGATTTCTTCGCATCCTTTCCATGGTCGGAGGTGTGCTTCGGAAACTCCGATGTTAACGCTTGCGCGGAGTCGGTATCAGAGATTATTCTTCTGGGGATGGAGATGTATATTCCACATTCCATCAAACGAAGTTGGTCTGATAAACCTTGGTTTGACAAAAAATGCGAGCTGATTACAGCGGCCAAAAATAGAGCCTTCAAGCAATGGCGCTCCAATCCCACCGATGTTAACAGAACGAATTTTCTTAGAATCAGAAACGCGTGCAACCAGGCGATTGATACCCCGAAGAAGGCTCACAACGACAGGGTTATCAATAAGCTCCTTCGGTGCCCAACTGGTTCGCGCTTCTTCTGGTCAATGGCAAAGGCTGTCAGCAGTAACTTTGCTTCCTCCTCTTTCCCTCCATTGGTGACAGACAGCGGGACGTTAGTCACGAATCCAAAGGATAAAGCTAATGTGTTCGCGAATTTATTTTCCGCGAATTCAAACCTCGATCCCACCTGTGATCTCGCCGGTACAGTCTTCGATGCGGGATGTGAGATTTCGTCCGCGCACTATTCAACGCATTCTACGTGAACTGGATTGTAGGAAGGCAACCGGCCCGGACGGAATACCGACAATAGTCCTTAAGAACTGTGCTCCAGAAAAATCGCCGGTTCTTGGCAGACTCTTCCGCTTATCTTATGCACGGAGGACCTTTCCTAACTGCTGGAAAATCGCTCGAGTTCAGCCAATCCCAAAGACGGGAAAATAGTGTCTCCCACAAAATTACCGTCCGATAGCATTACTGTCTATTTTATCTAAGGTAATGGAAAAAGTCATCAATACAGAGTTGGTTAAGTATTTGGAGTGCAACGGACTTCTGAATTATCGTCAATACGGATTCCGTGGTAGGCGGTCCACAGGAGACCTTTTGACACTTATAACCGATATATGGATATCTGCGATTGAACGGCATGGTGAGTCAAGGGCGGTCGCATTAGATATCTCCAAGGCTTTTGACCGCGTCTGGCACGGGGCATTGCTGAGCAAACTTCGTTCATATGGACTTTCCCAACAGCTTTGCGACTGGACGAGGAGCTTCCTCGAGAATCGATCGATCCGGCTTGTTGTGGACGGCGAGTGTTCGGATCTGTATCCTGTTAATTCGGGGGTGCCCCAGGGTTCTATTTTGGCTCCAACCTTGTTCTTGCTTCACATAAATGATTTGTTGGAGACAACGGATAACAAAGTGTTCAGTTTTGCGGATGATAGTACGATTGTTTCCTCCTTTTCGAGTGATCGGCCGATTGGTGCATCAACGTCGCACCAGCTGAGATGTAGACAGATTGACTCTCTGAACCAGGATCTAGATAAAGTCCTGCAGTGGGGAAAGGCCAATCTTGTCGACTTCAACGCAACGAAGACCCAGTATACAACATTCACAAAGAAAACTGGATCATCGGTTCCACTGCTGATGATGAGTGGCCGGGCCCTCGAGGCTGGGGAAAGTTTGAGATTGCTCGGCGTCACGGTCTGTGGGAATGTATTATGGCATAAACACGTGTCGAACATCGCCAGGTCAGCCTCAGGAAAACTGAGTTATCTTTTTAGAGCGAAGAAATACTTTACTCCGGCCCAATTTCTTCTCCTATATAAATCTCAAATTAGACCCGCGCTCGAATATTGCTCTCATGTTTGGAGCTCGGCTCCTAAACATACCCTCGACCTACTTGAGAGCGTACAAAGACGAGCGATCCGCCTGATCGGGGACTCGGCGCTGACGTCGGGACTTCAGTCGCTGTCACATCGAAGGCGCGTGGCCGACCTCTGTCTGTTTTACAGATATTATCACGGGTGCTGTTCTTCGGAGATTCTTGGCATTGTTCCACGCAATTCGGTCTATATGCGCCTCGCCTCTCCCGAGAGAAGTCTAATAAAAAAAAAAAAATCCATTTATATTCACCCTTCACGACAACCAGATTTCCCAGATGCTGACATTTCTCAGATAATCCAACTGTCTGTTCCCGCTCCATTTATAATCGGGGGAGATTGGAATTTTTTTTTTATTAGACTTCTCTCGGGAGAGGCGAACCTATAGCGTCGAGTGGGCGCCCCGAGATGCCATCAAATAACTGTTGCAGTTCTTTTTGAACAGTTGCAGGTTGTAACGCTCCGGGAACACTCGCGTGGGAAGGGAGTTCCACAGCTTCCCCGCTCTGTAACGGAACGAGTTCTGATGCAGGGATGTTCGCGCCGTCGTGTCGGGAGATGAACCACAAACGGGTGCGATCCGTCGGATTGTATTGTGGAGCGCATATAAGTCGAATTGCGCGGAACAATACCAAGAATCTCCGAAGAACAGCACCCGTGATAATATCTGTAAAACAGACAGAGGTCGGCTACGCGCCTTCGATGTGATAGCGATTGTAGTCCCGGCGTCAGCGCCGAGTCCCCGATCAGGCGGATCGCTCGTCTTTGTACGCTCTCAAGTAGGTCGGTGGTATGTTTAGGAGCCGAGCTCCAAACATGAGAGCAATATTCGAGCGCGGGTCTAATTTGAGATTTATATAGGAGAAGAAATTGGGCCGGAGTAAAGTATTTCTTCGCTATAAAAAGATAACTCAGTTTTCCTGAGGCTGATCTGGCGATACCCGATACGTGTTTATGCCATAATACATCACCACAGACCGTGACGCCGAGCAATTTCAAGCTTTCCCCAGCCTCGAGGGCCCGGCCACTCATCATCAGCAGTGAAACCGATGATCCAGTTTTCTTTGTGAATGTTGTATACTGGGTCTTCGTTGCGTTGAAGTCGACAAGATTGGCCTTTCCCCACTGCAGGACTTTATCTAGATCCTGGTTCAGAGAGTCAATCTGTCTACATCTCAGCTGGTGCGACGTTGATGCACCATTATACAGCATTCAATGATAATAAATGCAACAAATATGGTCGTCAGTTGCTAGCCCTCCTCCCGTCTTATCCATATACATACATTGACTCCCCATTACAGCCAACTCGTGTCACTAGCACAGCCAAGTCAACAATCGACTTCTTCCTTAAGTCCGATGATGTTCACTCAGCGGGTCCACCTACAGTCTCCTTTATATATCCTTCTGATCACGGTTCCGTTCACACCACGATCCAAATCCCCTCTCTCGACCCACTCTACTCGTCAAACCCTGTCCCAAATTTCTCCAAAACAAAATGGAGAAATGTCAATAGGGAGATAGCGATACGTTTCTCTAACTTGTATATCCCGGAAGCATCTAACCTACTCCCTACTGAAATTGACCAAGCATCTGTAAGAATAGAGCAAATTCTAAAGGAGGCTCTCAGCAATAACACCCCGATAACCAGTCCTCACAACTTTGCCCAGCATCCTAACCAAATTATTGCGCCTTAAAAAGCAGCTCCGCCGAAAGCTTCATACAAGATACTGCCCCTTTATTAAAAGCCAGATCCAACTCCTATCCACTCTGATAAATGAGCAATTGAAAAAGTTCGCAGATGAAAACTACATCTCCACACTTAAATATATTAAACCAAATCGCGATCTTTTCAAAAACACCAACCAATTAACTGGTCGTAAATATAAACCCCGAATTGATCATCTCATCAACCCAATCAGCAATTATATTGCCCAATCCGATATGGACATAGCAAATTGCCTCGCAGAACACTTCTCAAAGATTCATCCGCAAAATAATTCCCTCTAAACTTCTGGCTTCGAAGACACCGTAAACGAATACATCTCAAACAGATTATTCCCATCTTTTACTCTTTTTAACGGTGAATTTAACAACACAAACATAGCTTCACACCCCTTAGACACCACAACTTTTCTAACTGCAGATGAATTATCCGAGATCGTAAGATCAGGAAATCACAAAAAGTCAACTGGATTAGATGGAATCCCACACCTTCTATTTAAAAAGCTACGCCTACAGAATCTGCTTCCCATCCTCATTCTTCTTAATCATATGATTAATGCATCACACTTCCCAGAGAACTGGAAAACTGCGGTAGTAATTCCTATTAAGAAGGCCGGTGGTAGTAATAACCCTTGCAATTATCGTCCAATATCCCTATTAAATAGACTAAGTAAGATGCTTGAACGCAAGATCTATCAAAATCTTCTCTCATTTGCCAATGAGAACGCTCTCATCCCTAACTCTCAGTTCGGATTCCGTAAGCGACAATCCACATGTCATGCTCTACTAAAACTTACACACGATGTTACAACCGGTCTCCAAAACCAAAGCCCTACCGTGTGCATATCTCTTGATATTTCAAAGGCGTTTGATTGCGTCTGGATCGCAGAGCTTCCGTACAAACTGAACTCCATATTTAGTTTAAACTCTCACACAACAAAGCTCTTATCCTCTTATCTTTCTGACAGAAAATTCGTTGTGAGAATAAATTCTTCTGTCTCAGAAACTCGCAACATAACCGCGCGTGTTCCCCAAGGCTCCATTTTTGGGCCAATCTTATATCTGCTATATACCTCAGATATTCCTCAACCCGTATCTCCTAATGTTGTAATGCTGAATTATGCTGATGATACATTAATTTACTCCAGCAGCAAATTTGTTAAGGCTGCAAGAAACCGCATTAACAACTTCCTCCCTATCCTATCAACTTAATAAGTCGAAAATTCACCTTAACCCAAATAAAACGCAGTTCATAGTGTTCAAGGGCAAAAACGAGCACTGTACAAACAACACTAGACGCTGCCACAACAAAATTAAAATTAAACTAAACAACACTCTGATAAAACCCTCCCAAACCCTAAAATATCTGGGAATAACTTTTTTTATAACTTTTCTTTTTCCTCCCACATTCAAAATTCCCTTCATAAAGCCACAATCCAGCTTAATCTCTGTAGAAGAGTCGTATGGAAACCTAATAGTCTCTCTCACAAAGTCAAACTGCTCATCTACAAACAAATTATCGGACCCACACTCACGTACGCGTGCCCATTGTGGTACCATATCACACCTTCCCAAATGGAGAAGTTGCGAGCATTCGAAAGAAAATGCCTTAGGTATGTCTCCGGATTACATCGACGTCCTTCTCCTATAAGTACTATTGTAACGTCCAACTCTACAATACCGCTGGTACAGAACGCCTCGATAGACGATTCCTCGAGCTGTCTATCAAATTTATGGAAAACCTACGAAATAACCCCAATCCCATAATAACCCCACTCTTAACGAACCCTCTAGATATCAGCACTAACTATCCCAACTGTCTCCACACAAGAGTTATGTTCACCTCAGGCAGATTGGTAAATGATTCAAACGAGATCATATACCACAACACTGAACTTACCCCCAACCAGTTTAAATACTGTAACGTCCAACCAGTTTCCATCATTCTATGTTTTTCCAACAAACAACCGACAAGAAATACTCTACCTCTAACCCATAACTGACTTCACACAACATCCTGTAATTCTTATATCCCCTTAATTATAAAACTTTGGTTTGTTGATAGCTCATTTTATATTAATCAGACTAAGTTGGGTTAAGTTAGGGTTAGGTTTAGATTAAGTAAAGTAAAAATAAAAAAAGTAAAGTAAAAAAAAAAAAAAAAATTCCTGGTTTTCTGACCTTTTCCAGGAAGACGAAACCCTACTATTTTTTTTATTAGACTTGTCTCGGGAGAGGCGAACCTATAGCGCCGAGTGGGCGCCCCGAGATGCCATCAAATAACTGTTGCAGTTCTTTTTGAACAGTTGCAGGTTGTAACGCTCCGGGAACACTCGCGTGGGGAGGGAGTTCCACAGCTTCCGCGCTCTGTAACGGAACGAGTTCTGATGCAGGGATGTTCGCGCCGTCGCGTCGGGAGATAAACCACAAACGGGTGCGATCCGTCGGATTGTCTTGTGGAGCGCATATAAGTCGAATTGCGCGGAACAATACTAAGAATCTCCGAAGAACAGCACCCGTGATAATATTTGTAAAACAGACAGACGTCGGCTACGCGCCTTCGATGTGATAGCGATTGTAGTCCCGGCGTCAGCGCCGAGTCCCTGATCAGGCGGATCGCTCGTCTCTGTATGCTCTCAAGTAGGTCGGGGGTATGTTTAGGAGCCGAGCTCCAAACATGAGAGCAATATTCGAGCGTGGGTCTAATTTGGGATTTATATAGGAGAAGAAATTGGGCCCGAGTAAAATATTTCTTGGCTCTAAAAAGATAACTCAGTTTCCCTGAGGCTGACCTGGCGATGTTCGACACGTGTTTATGCCATGATAGATTCCCACAGACCGTGACGCCGAGCGATTTCAAACTTTCCCCAGCCTCGAGGGCCCGGCCATTCATCATCAGCTGTGGAACCGATGATCCAGTTATCTTTGTGAATGTTGTATACTGGGTCTTCGTTGCATTGAAGTCGACAAGATTGGCCTTTCCCCATTGCAGGACTTTATCCAGATCCCGATTCAGAGAGTCAATCTGTCTACATCTCAGCCGGTGTGACGTTGATGCACCAATCGGCCGATCACTCGAAAAGGAGGAAACAAGCGTACTATCATCCGCAAAACTGAACACTTTGTTATCCGTTGTCTCCAACAAATCATTTACTAAATGTATAAACACACATCTATCCTGTAACTCTTAAAACATTATTTGGAAAATGTATGTATTATTATTATAATTACATGTAAACATCATCATCATCATCATCATCGGTACTACAACCAGTCTTGGCCTTATTTAACAAATCTCCCCACCGGTCCCGATTTCGAGTCGATGTCATCCAGTTTGGCACTCCCAGGCTCTGAGCGTCCTGGTCTACGCCATCCCTCCATCGCAGACAAGGTCTGCCGCGCTGTCTCCTTCCATACATCCTGCCACAAAGGACTTTCCGGGCAGGCTCCTCTTCGCTCATTCGAGCTAGGTGTCCCGCCCATCGGAGTCTACCGAGCTTGATTTTTCTTACAATATTAGCTTCAAGGTAGATTGCGTACAACTCATGGTTATAGCGTCTCCGGAATCGTCCTTCCTCACATACGGGGCCAACAATTCTCCTTAAGACCTTTCTCTCGAACGCGGCCAAGAGTTCAGAGTGTCTTTTATTAAGCGCCCATGTCTCGGATCCGTACATGAGTACTGGTAAGACCATGGTCTTGTACAGTAGTAGCTTGGATATTCTGGATTAATTTCGGGATTTAAAGAACCTTGATAGAGCATAGTAGGCTTTGTTGGATTTAATCAGCCGTTCGCGTATTTCTTCTTCCATATTGTTATCCGCTGATACTATTGACCCAAGGTAGTTAAAGGATTGCACTTCTTCAAATTCGTGCTCCACTACCCTGATAGTTGAACATGTAAACAGTTGTTACAAAATTAATTTTAAGTCACTGTATCACGTAAATGTACAAATTGAAATTACGGTTAATAAATAGTTAAAAAAAAAAAAAAAAAAAAATTGTGTGACCAAGCCTGAAAGCAACGCGACGGAAGCCAGTCACCAAAGACCCTCCTCGCAACGGGCCCACATTTTTGGGACGACGTATTCTCGATATGATCGCTACGATCTCGCACGACACACGTTTTCACTGTCGAGGTCGAAAAAGTGTTCGGGCAAATAATATTGAACGCTGACGAAATCCCCTCGTGGGTGAGTAACCCAGGTTATTCACTGAAATGCTACCAGCTAAATACGCTTACATATGGAACAGCATGCGCTTCAAATTTGCCGTGAAGTGTCTGCAGGTAAAAGCCCACAACGAGGCAGCTCTACATCCGCGGGCGGTACAAGTCCTGCTCCGCGATTTCTATGTAGACGAGCCATTTCAAAACGGTTCAAAAATATGGGAAGCAAGGATAGTGGATACCGTACGAAGTTGTAAGGTAAATTGTGAACAGCTGCTGAAAAGCAGAGATGGGAGGTTCTTCTGCCATTCATTGTGATTGGGGAAGAAAAATTGGTTCATTACGATAACGATAACCCTAAACGTAGAAAAAAAAGAAGAATATTCAAGGCACCGGGGTCGCGGTATATTGTATCACCGACTGAAACATCAGAGTCGAACGGTATCCAACGCATCTAATGGCTTTGAGCCAAGCGTTGGAACACAAACAATCGTGTCATACTCCGAAACGTTGAAATGGGAACCCCTACCCCATTCGCTGTTCTCTCCAGACGTTATTTCCTACGACTATCACCTGTTACGGTCAATGGCACAAGTCTTGGCGGGCCAGCACTTCTGTTCTTATGAAGAAATAAAAAATGGATCGGATGGATGACGGATTCAGGAAGAGCCAGAAAGATGTGGGAAAGTAGTGGCAAGTGATGAACATTATCTTGAATATAAATTATATATAAATATATAACTAGTTTTTCTTTTTAACAATATAGCCTCAAATGTCAGGAAAAAGGAGTAAATTTGGACACCTAATAAATGAAGAGTAGAATTTTAGATCCTTTCTCAGAATACACGATGTGTAGAACTACGACGAAACCATCTTAAAATATTGGCACACTTACCTGAAAACTTCATTGCCTTGACTGCAAACGGGACGGTCAGCTGTGGTATAGGGAGGTCCAGGAATATGGCATCAGCTTTGGCGTCCAGAGCATCGGAGAACCCATTGTTACACGTATCTCGGCAATACACAGTCACAAATTCACTTAGGCCATGACTCTCGAACTCTTGGCGTGCCTGCTCAACTCTACCCTCATGGAAATCGAAGGTGTGAAGGTGGCCGTGAGGCTTGATAGCATTCAAAATGAAATGAGACAACGATCCGGAACCGGTACCCGTTTCTACAACGACACAACCCGGCGACAGTTCCAATTGGAATAAGATCATACTAATGTCCGGTGTGTAGATAATCTGAGTTCTGTGGGACAGAGTTTGTGTCCAGAAATGAGGATTTGGTTGAAGAACATATGCCCAGCCGCGGGAGAGTTCTATTTTACTACCATACTCAACGCCTATGAGGTTCTTTATTTTAATCGCGCCAAAAGTCGACTGGAATGTGTTGTCGATTTCGTCGCCTTTCTTATCGATTATGGTGGGATTGGCCACAATAGCCCGCATAACCGTTGCAGTTAAATATATAATTACTGTGTCGCCTTCTTTAATTACATTTTGCGGCTTTAGAAAACTCATCATTAAACCTAATTCGAAATTGGCACCAAACCTGAATAGCAGCTATACACACTCGGTTGTCAAATTCAATGAGTGGACCTGTTTGACAGACATTTCACATGTCACAGAAGCACATGAAGAGGTTTGTTTGATTTGAACGACGGAGTAATTGGCCGTATATCATTTTTTTCATATTAGCACGCAAGTGTGTTACATTGAAGACGTTGTTTTTTTAAGGGTTCAATTAGATAGTTGCTAATGAACTGCATGCATTTATATAGGGTGATATTTACGAACTAAGATGGTCTCCACTGACATATCTCAGGGGTAAACATATTTTTATTAAAAACTATCATGTGGATCGAGCTGCTGGTCGCTCGAAAAACGCGAATTTACACCGGAAAAAGTCGGCTGGTACTTGGTTGTTGAACTGAATTGCCAAGGACCTGACTGCTTGTGTCCAATGGCGGTATTATGGCGGTGTCCTTGCAGTGGATTTGCGGCAATGCTCCTGGCGTTTGATTATATGAAACCTGAACATGATGTTATGTTAAGAATCGCAAAGCTCGGATTGTGCATAGGTATTGCAAGATAGATTAAACCAGGGTAACTAGGGAGCGAAACGACAATATTCGTATTTCAAACTTCTACTAACAGGAAACTTTTCTAAAGTATAGTAGGTTTTGATAATCCTGATTTGTTGACAGCCAGTACAGGCGTCAGTCAGTGTGAAAACATCGACGACCAACACAAATGTAGGTCGACTGATTTTCGAGAGGCGATTGCTGGTTTTGGCTTCGCGTAGCAGGAGAAAGGCGTTCGTGCCTATTCAATCTATTCACAGGCGTTATACTGAGTGCTACTGAACGCGGTAATACGAACGTAATCTCCTGGTAATATTTCAGCAGTATTTCTTATTTATATTATTTTAATTCCTCGTTTTTTATTACAGAACCAATGTTTTACGTTAACATTAAACTAAATTAACATTATATAAAAAAAGAAGAAGAAGAAGAAGAAGTAGAAAAATTGAAAGAATGGTTCGAGCTGGAATTTAAAAACTGAATAAGTATTTGCCCTTGAGTTTACCTTCTAAAGATGTCATTCAAGGCAAAGGATCTCACCCTTTTTTTATGATGAATAAAGCGTACGACCGACTTAAGTTACGTATTTCTTCCAAGGAGAATTCAGCGCGGCCTTTCAACACAATTAACATGAGCCTTCTACATATTTATGAATGCCTGCTTCTAACGATAACAGAACATCTGTAATGAATGTTTTCATTATTTGAAAAAGGCGTACTGCAGCTGATGAGCTTCGGAGTACCATTTTGTTGCTGTTTTTGATCGTATGCTAAGGACCACTGTGTTGTAACACTTGGATTTCACGGGTTTATTATTTTGTTTCTCTTTTATTTTCCTTTCCGTTCGTGTAAAAATACGTTTGTGTTATTGGTTTTATTTACCATAGTTAGATATCAAAGTAGGAAGAGAGAATTTAATTTTAATTTTAACGTATATCTTGTGTGCTTTGACTTTCGAAAATGTTGTAATTATTTTGTTTTGTTAGTGAAAATATTTTTTATTTCTTTTTTGGTTCATTTCATTTCCTTAATTAATTTTTTTTCTGTTTCGTTATCCTTTGTCTCTTTTTTTAACATTGTGATATTGCGTTAATCTCAGTATATAACATTGAAGACAAAACTTTTAGCTTATTAAAGGAATTATTTTCTTCACAAGAATTTTTCTTGAGGTTTTTCTTGTACTGTATTGAAAAATGAAATAAAGAAAAACTTGCCTTAATTGGTTGAATTGTTGTTGACTTGAATGGGAAGCATACGAGGGTGTTGTGTTGGACAATAGTTCGGCACACGAATTTTCAAGACAATTTTCGAGTTCAGCATAGCTCACTATCAGAACTGATTGCTCATGACGGGACGTTAATTGAATCTTATCTAGAGATCCACAATCTACCTTATTAAGACGTTGTATAATATGTGCGGCATCCAGTCAAGGCCGACCATCTTCAGTGACAGAATGAAATAAATAGTCACGGAATAGCTAAATGTTGGAAAAATGGACTGAGACACAGCTGAGTGGTGTAGTCCCAAGTTCGACTCAAGAGTGAGCATCCTTAATTCCTTGAATTGTTGTTGACTTGAATGGGAGGCATATGTTATGTAGCTGTGTTGGACAATAGTTCGGGAAACGAATTTTCAAGACAGTTTTTGAGTTCAACATAGCCCACAATCAGAACTGATCATCACGAGACGATAACTGAACCATCTCTAGAGATCCACAATCTAGCTTATTAAGACGTTGTATAATATGTGCGGGATCCAGTCAAGGCCGATCATCTTCAGTGACGGAATGAAACAAATAATCACGGAATAGCTTCAGGATATATCGGTCTCCATAACTGTCGTCCGTAAAGTCTGAAAAAATCTAGTAAGTGGAGTTGAGTGATGCTGCTAATGTAATTAGGCTGATAAGGTGTCGCCAATGAAGGCTAAGGAGTTGGCGCAAATGTCGGAAAAATTGATTGAAACATGGCTGAGTGGCGTAGTCGCAAGGTCGATTCAAGAGTGAGCAATCGTGGTTCAGGTCGATTCGTCAACTGATTCGACATATCTTCGTTGCTCAGGATACGACTTATATTCCAGATCCCCTTTAAAGGGCGGAGTCCGCGTTTTCGCGCGGTCCGATCTGGCTTGCCAGAGGATGGAGGCGTTGGAACCCAATAACATGGACATCGTATGGTTGAGGGTCGTGCTGAGGAATTCCGTTAAATTTCTTTGTTGTCTTTACCGCTCCCCGAAAGACGATCGACCGGCGACATTTTTCGAACATCTTTCACATACCGTCGACTGGATACAGATCAACCACCCAACTTCTGAAATTGTCGTCCTTGCCGATTTTAATATGCACAATTCCTGCGGGTTGGTACATTCTAACAAAACCGACGAGGCTGGCGGAGATGTTTGCTGTAAGCCACAACTTGACTCAACTCGTGGAGGAACCAACGCGAGTGGCGGATGCCCGAGGCGATTATGCGAACATCCTGGATCTGTTTTTGACATCCGAACCGAGTATTTATACCGTGGAGGTTTCTGCGCCACTGGGAAACTCGGATCACTGCTTGGTATCTGTCGCGCAAGCACTTGTATGGAAATATGGGGCTGCTAACTGGGACGATTTGCGAGATTTCTTCGCATTCTTTTCATGGTCGGAGCTATGTTTCGGAGACTCTGATGTTAACGCTTGCGCGGACTCGGTATCAGAGATTACTATTCTGGGGGTGGAGATGTATCGGGTTTTCCAATACACACTTGACAACTTTGAATTTAATTTGTGAACAGGGTGCGTTCAATGCACAGGTGCCTGTGTGATCGACTTGAAAAAAGCCTTCGACACCGTTTGGCTTGAAGGATTATACTACAAGATTGTCAGCCAATGTATGTATCGCGTTTTCCAATAGGGACTTGACAACTTTCAATTTAATTTGTGAACGCACCCTTTCACTAATCATCAAACTGTCACTGTCAATTTATTCAGTAAACTCAACATTTTCATCGTGGTTAAGTAGACGAACGAACAACGTCTGCAAATTATAAAGAATTACTACCGAAAAAAAGTTGTCAAGTACCTATTGGAGAAACCATTATATTCCACATTCCATCAAACGGAGTTCATCTGATAAACCGTGGTTCGACAAAAATGCGAGCAGATTACAGCGGCAAAAATGGAGCTTTTGAGCAATGGCGCTCCAATCCCACTGATGCTAACGGAACGAATTTTGTTAGAATCAGAAGCGCGTGCAAGCAGGCGATTGATACCGCGAAGAGAGCTCACAATGACAGAGTGATCAATAAACTTCTTCGGTGCCCGACTGGTTCGCGCTACATCTGGTCAATGGCAAGAGCTGTCAGCGGTAACTTCGCATCCTCCTCTCTCCCTCCGTTGGTGACAGACACAGGGCGTTAGTCACGAATTCAAAGTATAAAGCTAAAGTGTTCGCGAATTTATTTTCCGCGAATTCAAACCTCGATCCCGGTCTTTTGGAGCCACCTTTGATTGCGCCGGTACAGTCTTCCATGAAGGATGTGACATTTCGTCCGCGTACTATTCAACGCATTCTACGTAAACTGAATTGTTGGAAGGCAGCCGGCCCGGACTGAATACCAACAATAGTCGTTAAGAACTGTGCTCCAGAACTATCACCGGTTCTCGGCAGACTCTTCCGCTTATCTTATGCACGGAGGACCTTTCCTGCCTGCTGGAAAATCGCTCGAGTTCAGCCAATCCCGAAGAGGAAAAAAAAAGTGTCTCCCACAAAATTACCGTCCGATAGCATTACTGTCTATTTTATCTAAGGTAATGGAAAAAGTCATCAATACAGAGTTGGTTAAGTATTTGGAGTGCAACGGACTTCTGAATGATCGTCAATACGGATTCCATGGAGGGCGGTCTACGGGAGACCTTTTGACACTTATAACCGATATATGGATATCTGCGATTGAGCAGCATGGTGCGTCAAGGGCGCTCGCATTCGATATCTCCAAGGCTTTTGACCGCGTCTGGCACGGGGCATTGCTGGACAAACTTCGTTCATATGGACTTTCCCAACAGCTTTGCGACTGGACGAAGAGCTTCCTCGAAAATCGATCGATCCGGGTTGTTGTGGGCGACGAGTCTTCGGATCTGTATCTTGTTATTCGGGGGTGCTCCAAGGTTCCATTTTGGCTCCAACCTTGTTTTTGCGTCGTCATCACATAAATGATTTGCTGGAGACAACGGATAACAAAGTGTTCAGTTTTGCGGATGATAGTACGCTTGTTTCCTCCTTTTCGAGTGTTCGGCCGATTGGTGCATCTGCATCGCATCAGCTGAGATGTAGACAGATTGACTCTCTGAATCAGGACCTAGATAAGGTCCTGCAGTGGAAAAGGGCCAATCTCGTCGGCTTCAATGGAACGAAGAGACAATATACAATATTCACAAAGAAAAGTGGATCATCGGTTTCAGAGCTGATGATGAATGGCCGGGCCCTCGAATCTGAGGAAAGCTTGAAATTGCTCGGCGTTACTGTCTGCGGGTATAAACACGTGTCGAATATCGCCAGATCAGCCTCGGGAAAACTGAGCTATCTTTTTAGAGCCAAGAAATATTATACTCCGACCCAACTTCTTCTCCGGTATAAATCCCAAATTAGACCCGCCCTCGAATATTGCTCTCATGTTTGGAGCTCTGCTCCTAAACATACCCTTGACCTCCTTGACAGCAGACAGAGACGAGCGATCCGCCTGATCGGGGCTTCGGCGCTGTCGTCGGGACTACAGTCGCTATCACATCGAAGGCGCTTAGCCGACCTCTGTCTGTTTTACAGATATTATCATGGGTACTGTTCTTTGGAAATTCGTGGTACTGTTCCGCGGCATTCGGTTTATATGGGCTCCACAGGACAATTCGACGGATTGCACCAGTTTGCGGTTCATCTCTCAACGGCGGGAACTTCCCTGCATCAGAACTCATTCCATTACAGAGTGGGGAAGCTGTGGAACTCCCTTCCCGCGCGAGTGTTCCCAGAGCGTTACAACCTGCAGCTGTTCAAAAGGAACTGCAACCGTTTTTCGGTGGCATTTCGGGGCGCCCACTCGGCGCTATAGGTTCGCCTCTCCCGAGACAAGTCTAATAAAAAAATAGTAGGGTTTCGTCTTCCTGGAAAAGGTCAGAAAACCAGGAATTTTTTATTTTTTTTACTTTACTTTTTTTATTGTGTGCATTTGCGGGCCTTTGCCCCAAACCGCCGATGATATGAACACCACGCGGGTGTTAATGCCCTTTGAGGGTTCGCTGTTGGCTGTGGCGCGGGTCTCCCGCGCGTGCCAGTGGCACCTCTCAGGTTATCGCGTAGCCCAGTTGTGGGCTGGGTCTGGGGCCTCTGATATGTTGGGCGATTTTGGGCCGTGCGCGCGAAGTCTCGTAATTCGGCCCGTAATTGTGCTATTTCGCGTTGTAAACTTAATTCATAGCGCGAGGGTCCCGGTAGCCGGAAGTGGGGTTGTTCTGCGTCCCGAGTATGCGCCAATGCCCGTGCCGAGTCTGTGGCGAGTGGTTGTGACGCGTTGGTGCCTCTCTTTTCGCGCGGAATATTCTGGGGCGAGGCGTAGTATCGCGCAGATGCTTCCTCCGGACGATTAATGGTCGCCACATGAAAGGCGGGGGACTCCTCTCGTTGGTCAGCGCCCTCTACGATCGCATCCGCGATCTTAGCCAGCCAACTCAGGCTTTGATTGGTTTGAGCGATCACAGTAGGACGCGCTTGTTGCGGAAGACCCCTAATGAAGTGGGGTCTGATGACATCATCTGAAATCCCCTTCCCCGCTATAGACCGCAAATGAGTGAGAAAATGCGATGGCTTCATCCCTGTAAAATTAGTTTCGTTGTATAATCGTTGGTGCCTCTTGGCTATTGACTCCTCGAGCGCGTTGAGGAGCGTTTCCCTCATATTTGTATACGGGCTGTTACCAGGAGCTCTTATAATGTGTGCCACATGTGTACGCTGGTTTCGGTTTAAAACCCTCATAACCTCAAGCGCACGTGGTCTCTCCTCGCTCACGCCCGCCGCCTCGAATATGAGGTCCGCCATGGTGAACCAGAGCTCCGATTCCTCCTCATCAAAAGGAGGCAAGCGCAAGTCGCGCGAGGCAACATGTAGTGCCTGCACTGTTGGAGTCGCACCAGCGGATAACGGGAACTCCGTTCTGTGAGGGCGTGAGTCGTGGGCTATTTCGTGCAGCGAGTCCGTGGGCTGTTCTACGCTGAGGGCGTCCACGAAGGCCGGGGACTCGGGACGCGGTACTCCTAGCTCCCGTTGTAGCTCCGCCCGTGGGACCGTCTGTGGTTCGGTATGCGCCTCCCGCAGTGATTCCGGTTGGGACTCCTGTTGAGCCTTCTTTGACCTCGTAAACTGGGCCATTTTCTACAAAAGGTGATGGGGCCGCCCCCCGAAACGCGAGAACCACAAGAAATGTAGGAAAAGGTTGGTGGGGAGTGGAACTAAAACTCTGCGCCTTGGCGACAAGCTAGTCGCTTGCAGCTGTTTCGATGGGCACGAGTGAACAATGTGTACGTGAGGATTGGTTAATTTGCTGTGTATGGTTTTCCGGTGTAACATCCGTATCGGTTCCGATTTTTCGATGCCCGGAAGGGGCCTACTACGCGAATTTGTTGCTATGCTCGTTTGTACCATTCAATTATAAAAGAACATTTTAGACTACTCTTTAAAAATAAAATGACAGAAAAAGAAAAATATTGTGTTTTAGCTGGCTCTGAAGGAGCTCAGCGTATATACAGTTCAAAAGAAGAAATAGAAAAAAAAAAATTGCGTCACCTGGAGTCCAACGTTGAGGTTTTGGTTTCGTCAGGTGTCGTTACTCGCGCTGTGTTGAGGAATAGCGCCGCGATCTGACTCCACTTGTGTGCTCCCTGGGCAGGATTGATCTTCCGCACGTTGTCTCTGTCTCCAAATTAAGATATATTGATGACTGTGCGGCAGGGTTGTGTGTTCTTCTTCACTTGGTAGGTCACCAATTGTGGGTTTATTTAATTTTAGCCCACACCTCGTCTCGATAGGGTGTCCGTCCGACACAGGTTCACCGAGACGTCCCAACTGCTTGCTCGATCGTCGTACTGCGATGATCAATATAAACCACGGGTGTTTCCTTAATTCTATCTTTTATTTGAGAGCAACTTAATCTAGGTTACTTAGGACTTGCGAATAATTTGGTGACTTAGTTTTAGTCGAAATATACAATCTTAGCAATCTAGTGTAACTTACGTTTTACTTAGAGACTCGGTATTTATATAATTTTTAATTCGATACACAGTAATTAAATGATTTCAAATTTGATACACAGTAAATAAATGATTTCAAATTTGAGTTTGGTGAAACTTAATTTTAGTCGAAATATACAGTCTTAGCAATCTAGTGTAACTTATGTTTTACTTAGAGACTCGGTATTTATATAATTTTTAATTCGATACACAGTAATTAAATGATTTCAAATTTGATACACAGTAAATAAATGATTTCAAATTTGATAATTTGGTGAAACTTAATTTTAGTCGAAATATACAGTCTTAGCAATCTAGTGTAACTTATGTTTTACTTAGATACTCGGTATTTATATAATTTTTAATTCGACACACAGTATTTATATAATTAGTAATTCAATAACAGTAATTATATGATTTCAAATTTGATAATTTGGTGAAACTTAATTTTAGTCGAAATATACAGTCTTAGCAATCTAGTGTAACTTAAGTTTTACTTAGATACTCGGTATTTATATAATTTTTAATTCGATACACAGTAATTAAATGATTTCAAATTTGATACACAGTAAATAAATGATTTCAAATTTGAGTTTGGTGAAACTTAATTTTAGTCGAAATATACAGTCTTAGCAATCTAGTGTAACTTATGTTTTACTTAGAGACTCGGTATTTATATAATTTTTAATTCGATACACAGTAATTAAATGATTTCAAATTTGATACACAGTAAATAAATGATTTCAAATTTGATAATTTGGTGAAACTTAATTTTAGTCGAAATATACAGTCTTAGCAATCTAGTGTAACTTATGTTTTACTTAGATACTCGGTATTTATATAATTTTTAATTCGACACACAGTATTTATATAATTAGTAATTCAATAACAGTAATTATATGATTTCAAATTTGATAATTTGGTGAAACTTAATTTTAGTCGAAATATACAGTCTTAGCAATCTAGTGTAACTTAAGTTTTACTTAGATACTCGGTATTTATATAATTTTTAATTCGACACACAGTATTTATATAAATTGAAATTTGATACACAGCATTCATATACTTTTAATTCAACACACAGAATTTATATAATTCTATATAAATTGAAATTTGATACACAGCATTCATATACTTTTAATTCAACACACAGTATTTGTATAATTATTAATTCAATACACAGTAATTATATGATTTCAAATTTGATACACAGCATTCATATACTCTTAATTCAACACACAGTATTTATATAATTTTAATAAAATGCTTTATGCGCCACACAGCACCCCTATTATCACTACTTCCATTGTGGTTGCGGTGATATATTGGTGGGACCTATGGTATACCGTTGTAACTGTATCTTCAACAATTTACCCGAACAAAAGGTTCAAAATGTAACCGTGGTAATCCCCAGATACTTTACTCGGGGCAGCCGTAGATGCTATTTGCGGACACGGTTGTAATTTGATTTTGAAATATTTAACAGCGCTAAAGGTCGGTATTACCGCGATATTCACTAACTCTATTGACTTCGGTTAGACAAGTCTTTATTTTTACTGACGCGGTCGTAATTTTATTTTGAAAAATTTACAGCGCACAAGGATTGTTGCCACCGGGGATCTCTAATAAGACTGCATTAGTTTATCGAAGCGACAGAATACCTCGTACTCCATCATCGCTTCGATGCCCATATTTGGTCATTTTAACTTTTCGAGCTCCTCGGGATTTGCTCTCGCTACCAAAACATATTACATCCCTTGGTGTGGGTAACCGCATTGTACCCCTGCCTGTGTGTATTTTTTATCATTATTCGCACGGGGGTGAGCGCCATTGCGTGTGTTTACTCGTTGTACCATATTATGTGTAGGGACGTTCATATTGCTTATACGTGCAATGTGATGCTGCTACATGGGCATGCGTTATATCTCACGTATTTGTATTTGTTGAGATGTGTCCTTTTAAGGGCATGCGTTGTAGGTTTCGTCGGTTTGCGCGCCTTCTGGTAATTCCAGGAATTAGTCGCAGGCTTGCGCAACCGCATCATGTTTTTCTTGGTTGTTCTGCCACATCTGATCGTTGGTTGATGTTTTTACCAGATCGATGTGCAGGTGTCCCATGCTTTACTCTGCTATTTAGTTTCTTACCATTGGTGCTACGTTGTGCTTGGTCATCATGACATGATTTTCGTGATTTATGCATTTCTACTTTTAGGAAGATGCCTGTATTGCACATACGCTTGTATCAGCGGGCTTGTGGTTATTTACATGCTAATGCAGGTAAGTATTCGCTTTTCTGGCGCCGACAGCCTGCGAAAAGAGGTTACCTGGTGGTAAGTAGGCAGGTGGGTAGTGGCGTTCGCGCTAACCGCCACAGTACTCCCCCCCAGTGACATAGTCACGATAAAACGAAAACATAACAAAAACGAAGAGGTGTTGAGACTGAGGCGTGCTCTTGGTTGGCCACGCGACTGGTCCCCTTTGGTTCTGTCATTACCATCATGGTGGTAACACTTGTCGAGTGCGCAGTCTTTTACGACTTCGCGTAATGGGCCCCTTATATTGTTCTGGCACGCCCGCCGTGGTCGGCGGCGTCTTTTTCTGCACCTCCGCATGGTGAGAAGTGCACCCCTGGTTACTTTCTTCCAAAAAGCAAGGTTTTAGCCGTTCCCCGCTGATTGTGGCTGCTTTCCCACGCACGTCCACCTCGTAGACCCGTTCGCTGATTCTTTTAATCACTTTGAACGGGCCCTCAAACGGAGGGTCGAGTGGTTTCTTTACTTTATCCACTCTAACGAAAACGTGTGTACAGGTGCGCAACTCTGGATGCACGAAAACTCTCTTTGACCCGTGTCGGGCAACCGGTCTTGGTCGTACTTTTCGCATCAAATCACGCAGGTAACCCACGCTCTTCGTCAGCTCCGCCGGTGCCTCGCCGTCGACGAAAAGCTCCCCGGGCAAAACGAGGCTGGTACCGTAAGTGAGCTCGGCTGCTGAGGCGCCCAGGTCTTCCTTCATGCTGGTCCTCAAACCAAGGAGGACTGTGGGCAGTGCGTCGAACCACTGTGTGTCATTATGGCACATTAAAGAGGCCTTCAATGATCTATGCCAACGCTCTATCATTCCATTGGCAGCAGGATGATATGCTGTCGTACGCTCTCTTTGACAACCCAGCAACTCCGTAAGCTGTCTGAAGATCGTAGCCTCAAACTGAGGTCCCCTATCCGAGGTAAGTGTTGTGGGAACGCCGAAACGCGTTACCCACGTTGAGTAGAAAGCCCGAGCCACGCTCTCTGCGGTTATCACACGTAATGGGGTAGCCTCGGGCCATCGCGTAAAGCGATCTATCATCGTGAGCAGGTACGCGAATCCTCTGGAGGGAGTTAAAGGGCCGACTATGTCGATGTGTACGTGGGCGAAACGCGCCTCGGGCAGCTTGAATTGTGCCGGTTCCAGTACGTTGTGTCTGCTTATCTTACAACGTTGACACTTGAGACACGCCCTCGCCCACCTCGTGAGGTCCTTATTCATATGTGGCCAAACGAACTTACGTCGAATCGCCGCAGCCGTCGCGCGCCCGCTGGGATGAGCTGGGCTATGAAAGGTCTCATAAATGCCCCTACGCAACACCGCAGGAATGTATGGCCTGACTGTACCCGTTGAGACGTCGCACCAAACGGTTTTCCCGTTGGTGTCGACAGCGAACCTACGCAGTTCCAGTGCTGTGTCTGCTGTTACGAGAGCCTTAAGTTGGCTGTCGTTTTTCTGGGCTTGCTCCAAGTCAGCGTCAGCTAAGGCTGCGCGCAATTGAATCACATCTATGCGAGATAGTGCGTCTGCTATTACGTTCTGATTACCAGGAACGTACTTTATCTCGGTGACGTATTGGCCTATGAGGTCCATATGCCGCTCCTGTCGCGGCGATGCATTTCCGGATTTTTTTCGGAAGGCGTGGCTCAATGGTTTATGGTCCGTTCTGACGATCGCCTGACGACCCTCGACCATGTGTCGGAAGTATTTGATGGCACTGTATATGGCTAATAACTCTCGGTCATAGGTGCTGTACTTTCGTTCTGCCGTACTGAGTTTTCTAGAGAAAAAACCCAGCGGCTCCCAGCTACCGTCGCTCTCCTGCTCCAATACCGCCCCAATTGCGGTGTCCGACGCGTCGCATTGTATTGCTAACTGTGCGCCCTCTGCCGGGTAACACAGCAGGGTGGCGTTTGAAAGTTGCGCTTTTGACTGCCGGAATGCATTACTTGCTGCTTCCGTCCAGACGATTGGACGTTTGTCATTCTTTTTTGCCCCCTTTAAATATTCATTTAAAGGGGCCTGGACATGCGCGGCGTTTTGTAATGTAGGCCGGTAAAAATTAAGCATGCCCAGGAAACGTCGTAATTCGCGAACGTTGGTAGGACGTGGGAATTCGTTGAGAGCTTTAACTCTGTCCGAGAGAGGCCGAATACCACGATTGTTGATATGATAACCCAAATAGCTCACCTGCTTTTTGGCAATTTGGCATTTGTCCGGGTTAATCATTAGTCCGTAACGGCGGAGGCGTTCTAACACCTGTTTAAGATGTTGCTGGTGCTCTGCTCGGTTTTGGGACGCAATCAGGATATCATCGATGTAGGCGTAACAAAAATCCAGTCCACGCAGAGCTGAATCGATGTACCTTTGAAATGTTTGTGCGGCGTTTCTAAGGCCGAAAGTCATTACCTTGAACTCATATAGTCCAAAAGGGGTAATGACCGCGGTTTTTGGGATGTCTTCGTGTGCCACTGGTATTTGGTGGTATGCCCTGGCGAGGTCCAGGGTCGTGAAGACTGTGCATCCGCGCAATTTGTATGAGTAATCATACAAGTGTGCGATGGGGTATCGGTCCGGGATTGTGACCGCGTTTAACTGTCGGTAGTCGCCACACGGGCGCCATTCGCCGCTTCGTTTCTTAACTAGGTGAAGCGGACTGGCCCATGGGCTTACTGAAGGTTGGCAGATTCCTTGCTCCAGCATGTAGTCGAATTCTTCGCGTGCTGCGCGCAATTTGTCTGGTGCTAGTCGACGCGGACGTTGGCTTACGGGTGGACCCCGTGTCTCGATGTGATGGTATACCCCGGACTCTATGTGCTCCTGGTTGGGAAGTGGTACTGTCGAGTGTCTATACTCTTCCAGTAGAGCCGGAATCTCATCGCATGTGATATCGGCCTCGTGTGGCGTCCGTGGGGCCTCCCCCAGCGGATGCCCGAGTAGCCGTTGTTCCACTAATCTAGTGTTCGCTGTATCGACTAGCAATTTGTGGCACGATAGTAAGTCCGACCCTATTAATGGTTCGGAGACGTCCGCCACTATGAAGTGCCAACCTATGGGGTGCCGCAAACCTAGATCCAGTCGTAGGTACTTACGTCCGTAAGTAGCTATGGATGTGTTGTTCGCTGCCAGTAATTGGAGTCTGCTAGGCGTTTTATTTTGCGAAGCGTATGACTTAGGCAAGACTGATATGTCGGCGCCAGTGTCGACCGTAAAACTTATATCCAATTTCGCGTCTTTGATTGTTAAGCGGCTTACTTGGAGTGTGCCGACCGTTTGCGCTGTGGTTGCGGTCGGCCGTCCTAGTTTAAATTCGCGTTTGTTGTTGGTTTTACCGGTTTCCACCCGCAGGGTTGTGTGCATTTGCGGGCCTTTGCCCCAAACCGCCGATGATATGAACTGGTGAGGTCCCGGTAGCCGGAAGTGGGGTTGTTCTGCGTCCCGAGTATGCGCCAATGCCCGTGCCGAGTCTGTGGCGAGTGGTTGTGACGCGTTGGTGCCTCTCTTTTCGCGCGGAATATTCTGGGGCGAGGCGTAGTATCGCGCAGATGCTTCCTCCGGACGATTAATGGTCGCCACATGAAAGGCGGGGGACTCCTCTCGTTGGTCAGCGCCCTCTACGATCGCATCCGCGATCTTAGCCAGCCAACTCAGGCTTTGATTGGTTTGAGCGATCACAGTAGGACGCGCTTGTTGCGGAAGACCCCTAATGAAGTGGGGTCTGATGACATCATCTGAAATCCCCTTCCCCGCTATAGACCGCAAATGAGTGAGAAAATGCGATGGCTTCATCCCTGTAAAATTAGTTTCGTTGTATAATCGTTGGTGCCTCTTGGCTATTGACTCCTCGAGCGCGTTGAGGAGCGTTTCCCTCATATTTGTATACGGGCTGTTACCAGGAGCTCTTATAATGTGTGCCACATGTGTACGCTGGTTTCGGTTTAAAACCCTCATAACCTCAAGCGCACGTGGTCTCTCCTCGCTCACGCCCGCCGCCTCGAATATGAGGTCCGCCATGGTGAACCAGAGCTCCGATTCCTCCTCATCAAAAGGAGGCAAGCGCAAGTCGCGCGAGGCAACATGTAGTGCCTGCACTGTTGGAGTCGCACCAGCGGATAACGGGAACTCCGTTCTGTGAGGGCGTGAGTCGTGGGCTATTTCGTGCAGCGAGTCCGTGGGCTGTTCTACGCTGAGGGCGTCCACGAAGGCCGGGGACTCGGGACGCGGTACTCCTAGCTCCCGTTGTAGCTCCGCCCGTGGGACCGTCTGTGGTTCGGTATGCGCCTCCCGCAGTGATTCCGGTTGGGACTCCTGTTGAGCCTTCTTTGACCTCGTAAACTGGGCCATTTTCTACAAAAGGTGATGGGGCCGCCCCCCGAAACGCGAGAACCACAAGAAATGTAGGAAAAGGTTGGTGGGGAGTGGAACTAAAACTCTGCGCCTTGGCGACAAGCTAGTCGCTTGCAGCTGTTTCGATGGGCACGAGTGAACAATGTGTACGTGAGGATTGGTTAATTTGCTGTGTATGGTTTTCCGGTGTAACATCCGTATCGGTTCCGATTTTTCGATGCCCGGAAGGGGCCTACTACGCGAATTTGTTGCTATGCTCGTTTGTACCATTCAATTATAAAAGAACATTTTAGACTACTCTTTAAAAATAAAATGACAGAAAAAGAAAAATATTGTGTTTTAGCTGGCTCTGAAGGAGCTCAGCGTATATATAGTTCAAAAGAAGAAATAGAAAAAAAAAAATTGCGTCACCTGGAGTCCAACGTTGAGGTTTTGGTTTCGTCAGGTGTCGTTACTCGCGCTGTGTTGAGGAATAGCGCCGCGATCTGACTCCACTTGTGTGCTCCCTGGGCAGGATTGATCTTCCGCACGTTGTCTCTGTCTCCAAATTAAGATATATTGATGACTGTGCGGCAGGGTTGTGTGTTCTTCTTCACTTGGTAGGTCACCAATTGTGGGTTTATTTAATTTTAGCCCACACCTCGTCTCGATAGGGTGTCCGTCCGACACAGGTTCACCGAGACGTCCCAACTGCTTGCTCGATCGTCGTACTGCGATGATCAATATAAACCACGGGTGTTTCCTTAATTCTATCTTTTATTTGAGAGCAACTTAATCTAGGTTACTTAGGACTTGCGAATAATTTGGTGACTTAGTTTTAGTCGAAATATACAATCTTAGCAATCTAGTGTAACTTACGTTTTACTTAGAGACTCGGTATTTATATAATTTTTAATTCGATACACAGTAATTAAATGATTTCAAATTTGATACACAGTAAATAAATGATTTCAAATTTGAGTTTGGTGAAACTTAATTTTAGTCGAAATATACAGTCTTAGCAATCTAGTGTAACTTATGTTTTACTTAGAGACTCGGTATTTATATAATTTTTAATTCGATACACAGTAATTAAATGATTTCAAATTTGATACACAGTAAATAAATGATTTCAAATTTGATAATTTGGTGAAACTTAATTTTAGTCGAAATATACAGTCTTAGCAATCTAGTGTAACTTATGTTTTACTTAGATACTCGGTATTTATATAATTTTTAATTCGACACACAGTATTTATATAATTAGTAATTCAATAACAGTAATTATATGATTTCAAATTTGATAATTTGGTGAAACTTAATTTTAGTCGAAATATACAGTCTTAGCAATCTAGTGTAACTTAAGTTTTACTTAGATACTCGGTATTTATATAATTTTTAATTCGATACACAGTAATTAAATGATTTCAAATTTGATACACAGTAAATAAATGATTTCAAATTTGAGTTTGGTGAAACTTAATTTTAGTCGAAATATACAGTCTTAGCAATCTAGTGTAACTTATGTTTTACTTAGAGACTCGGTATTTATATAATTTTTAATTCGATACACAGTAATTAAATGATTTCAAATTTGATACACAGTAAATAAATGATTTCAAATTTGATAATTTGGTGAAACTTAATTTTAGTCGAAATATACAGTCTTAGCAATCTAGTGTAACTTATGTTTTACTTAGATACTCGGTATTTATATAATTTTTAATTCGACACACAGTATTTATATAATTAGTAATTCAATAACAGTAATTATATGATTTCAAATTTGATAATTTGGTGAAACTTAATTTTAGTCGAAATATACAGTCTTAGCAATCTAGTGTAACTTAAGTTTTACTTAGATACTCGGTATTTATATAATTTTTAATTCGACACACAGTATTTATATAAATTGAAATTTGATACACAGCATTCATATACTTTTAATTCAACACACAGAATTTATATAATTCTATATAAATTGAAATTTGATACACAGCATTCATATACTTTTAATTCAACACACAGTATTTGTATAATTATTAATTCAATACACAGTAATTATATGATTTCAAATTTGATACACAGCATTCATATACTCTTAATTCAACACACAGTATTTATATAATTTTAATAAAATGCTTTATGCGCCACACAGCACCCCTATTATCACTACTTCCATTGTGGTTGCGGTGATATATTGGTGGGACCTATGGTATACCGTTGTAACTGTATCTTCAACAATTTACCCGAACAAAAGGTTCAAAATGTAACCGTGGTAATCCCCAGATACTTTACTCGGGGCAGCCGTAGATGCTATTTGCGGACACGGTTGTAATTTGATTTTGAAATATTTAACAGCGCTAAAGGTCGGTATTACCGCGATATTCACTAACTCTATTGACTTCGGTTAGACAAGTCTTTATTTTTACTGACGCGGTCGTAATTTTATTTTGAAAAATTTACAGCGCACAAGGATTGTTGCCACCGGGGATCTCTAATAAGACTGCATTAGTTTATCGAAGCGACAGAATACCTCGTACTCCATCATCGCTTCGATGCCCATATTTGGTCATTTTAACTTTTCGAGCTCCTCGGGATTTGCTCTCGCTACCAAAACATATTACATCCCTTGGTGTGGGTAACCGCATTGTACCCCTGCCTGTGTGTATTTTTTATCATTATTCGCACGGGGGTGAGCGCCATTGCGTGTGTTTACTCGTTGTACCATATTATGTGTAGGGACGTTCATATTGCTTATACGTGCAATGTGATGCTGCTACATGGGCATGCGTTATATCTCACGTATTTGTATTTGTTGAGATGTGTCCTTTTAAGGGCATGCGTTGTAGGTTTCGTCGGTTTGCGCGCCTTCTGGTAATTCCAGGAATTAGTCGCAGGCTTGCGCAACCGCATCATGTTTTTCTTGGTTGTTCTGCCACATCTGATCGTTGGTTGATGTTTTTACCAGATCGATGTGCAGGTGTCCCATGCTTTACTCTGCTATTTAGTTTCTTACCATTGGTGCTACGTTGTGCTTGGTCATCATGACATGATTTTCGTGATTTATGCATTTCTACTTTTAGGAAGATGCCTGTATTGCACATACGCTTGTATCAGCGGGCTTGTGGTTATTTACATGCTAATGCAGGTAAGTATTCGCTTTTCTGGCGCCGACAGCCTGCGAAAAGAGGTTACCTGGTGGTAAGTAGGCAGGTGGGTAGTGGCGTTCGCGCTAACCGCCACAGTGTAATAAAAAAAAGTTCCCACAAATTAATAAGAGAAATAATCAAACTGAGATTCAGTGTCTTCACTTACCACCTAATGACGAAAACAAACAAATGTTAATCAACATAGGCATAGATACAAAGAACGCTATCCTGAGTAATGAACCCTTCGTGATAAAAGATCCGTTAGAAAAGGCGAACACTATGGGAGCTGTCCTCCAGGAAAGATGGTGAATGAAAGCATCCACCGAAACTACGACTTGGAAAACAGAGTTCTAGTGAATCATTTGCACCTTCGAAATGAAATTTCAAATTGGCAATCAGAGAATCTCGGTTTTACCGAATTAATGAGAATAATTTGGCAAATTCTATTAACCCAATAACGGCGCTAATAGCCTATTAATAACAAAGGAGGAGATCCAGGGTATCTTCGACTTATTAAGAAACAAAAAGTCAGTGGGAATAGATGGAGTATTAAATATCGTACTCAAGTATCTACCACCATTGGCAATGGACATATACACAGTTCTATTTAACAAGACGTTAAATGATGCACACTATCACGCGCGTTGGAAAACAGCAATCATTCAGCCTATACGAAAAAAAGGGCAAAGACTGTACAAACCCAATGAACATGCGTTCGATAGGTTTACTTCCCACCCTCAGTAAAGTATTCGAGAAAGTCATAAACAAAGCTTTGTTTACATGAGTTGATGACAACAACATTATTCCAAATAACGAGCCTTAAAGAGTCATGAAACCTCACATGGCGCAGCTTAACTGGTTTCCGATATACAATGGAATAAATCCAAGAACCAATGCACAGGTGCCTGTGCATTGGTTCTTGGACTTCGACTTGGAAAAAGCCTTCGACACCGTTTGGCTTGAAGGATTATACTACAAGATTGTTAGTAAGATGTATAAACCTTTACTTTATATACTATGTTGAATAACAGCAGGTTCGTTGTCAAAAGTGGCAAAGTGAACAGTATAACGTATAATATCAAGAATGGTTTACAACAGGGAGCCGGACTTTCTCTGATTCTGTCTACCACGTACGTTAGCGACTTATTAAGCGCACTTCGCGACACAATTGTGTACGCAGACGGTTTTATAATTTAAAAAACAGCCCCGAAAATTGAAATCGTAAACAGTTTACTGCAGTGCGACTTCAATAAAGTGCAGCGATATTGCGACGACTGGAAACTTAGGGTATACTTCCAGAAATGTGAAGCTATTCTATTTAGAACCCCGTTACATAAAGCCACGAACGACACAGGAAAAAACTGGCGAAAGTTAGTTATCAAGGGACCGCATAAACACAAACTGGAGACAAAAAGTGTAGCTAAATACCTTGGCATGTGGCTAGATCAGAACCTGTATTTTAACAGATATGTGGAGGTTACTTTGGTCAAGGCCAAGAAAACTTTAGCTATGACAAAAAGCCTATTTCATTGTAGCCAACTTGATAGCAGCGGAATTCCGCTGATTTATCATGTAGGTAGATCTTCCGTAGACGGGCGGTTGTGCTACGAGTGAGAAGTCACGCGAGTTATGGTTTCCGCGAGTTTTTTCTCCGCACTAGAGCACTCCCAGCAATAGAAGAAACAAGTTTGTAATGGTTACTCTTCTTTTCTTTATTATCTCTTCTTTTTTGTTTTTTTTTTTTGTTCTTTACACTTTATCTTAACTCTACTTGACAGCACTTTTCTTTATTTATGGTTCATAGCGGTTCTTAGCACTAGTTTCATACATTTAATATTTCTTTTGTTCTTATTATTTATTCCCCTAAGGCACTTCTTTTCCACTCCTTATCAAAAATAACTTTTTTAAACTAATCGACACTACAAAACTTTTCACTTAACCGATACCTCTTGGGACCGCTCACAAACACTCCTTTCCATCAATTCTCCTAAATCTTCACTGCCTCATATTCTGTTTGTACCCCTTCTCCTTACCTCGGGGTCAACACCTCCCAATTAAGATAATTCAATTTCGTTCCCCATCGACCCAATTTCCGAATTGCGACGTCAGCCGATATCGGTTTGCGTCACAGTTCAGCATCCGCAATTGCAAAGTGACCTATTAAATGTTAATGTGCAATTGCACAATTTCTATTTAAACGCTTGTGACGAAATGTGGGGCAATTAATTGCATTATCGCTCTGGGTGCCATAGGGGTTTAAAATCGGTTGGCAGTTTTTGGTTTAAGTGCATCAATGACGTCATGTTCAACATCTTTATCTAGGTCGTCATTGACTTAACACGCGCACCGAAGAAGAGCTTTTGCGGTTCAATAGAGCTATTTCACATAGAGACCGGGATGACATTATTAAACAGCATCAACAGATGGTTGAATGGCAAATAAAGACCTATGTACCAAAGTCGGTAAAGTAACTCCAACATCAACCCGCTACACAGATGTAGCTGTTCTAGGATTATGGTAGAATAAAATTTAAGTTATATTAAATTCAGGTTTTTAAGGAATTACTTAAAAAAAAAAAATATATATATATAAAGATCTAGATAAAGTCCTGCAGTGGGGAAATGCCAATCTTGTCGACTTCAACGCAACGAAGACACAGTATACAACATTCACAAGGAAAACTGGATCATCGGTTCCACAGCTGATGATGAGTGGCCGGGCCCTCGAGGCTGGGGAAAGTTTGAAATTGCTCGGGGTCACGGTCTGTGGGAATGTATCATGGCATAAACACGTATCGGGTATCGCCAGATCAGCCTCAGGAAAACTGAGTTATCTTTTTAGAGCCAAGAAATACTTTACTCCGGCCCAACTTCTTCTCCTATATAAATCTCAAATTAGACCCGCGCTCGAATATTGCTCTCATGTTTGGAGCTCGGCTCCTAAACATACCCTCGACCTACTTGAAAGCGTACAAAGACGAGCGATCCGCCTGATCGGGGACTCGGCGCTGACGTCGGGACTACAGTCGCTACACATCGAAGGCGCGTGACCGACCTCTGTCTGTTTTACAGATATTATCATGGGTGCTGTTCTTCGGAGATTCTTGGCATTGTTCCACGCAATTTGGTTTATATGCGCTCCACAAGACAATCCGACGGATCGCACCCGTTTCTGGTTCATCTCCCGATAGCGCGAACATCCCTGTATCAAAACTCGTTCCGTTACAGAGCGGGGAAGCTGTGGAACTCCCTTCCCACGCGAGTGTTCCCGGAGCGTTACAACCTGCAACTGTTCAAAAAGAACTGCAACAGTTATTTGATGGCATCTCGGGGCGCCCACTCGACGCTATAGGTTCGCCTCTTCCGAGAGAAGTCTAATAAAAAAAAAAAAAAAAAAAAAAAAAAAAAAAATATATATATATATATATATATATATATATATAACTTAAAAAAACAACAAAATTAATAAACATGTAAAGTTTAGCTTAGAGTGTCTGCGTAGGACCAGAAGGTTATATTATAAGATAATTAAGCATTTTTTTGTTTAGTCTATAATTTAAAATCTAGAAAAAAACGAAAATAAAAAATGGTGAAAAATTAAAAATGCAAAGCTCGGATTGGGCATATTGCAAGATAGCTTAAACCAGGGTAACTAGGGAGCGGAACGACAGTATACATATTTTGAACTTCCAGTAACAGAAAACTTTTTTAAATTATAGTAGGTTTTGATAATTTTGATTTGTTGACAGTCAGTACAGGCGTCAGTCAGTGTGAAAACATCGTCGACCAACACAAATGGAGGTCGACTGATTTTCGAGAGACGATTGCCGGGTTTGGCTTCGCGTAGCAGGAGAAAGGCGTTCGTGACCATTCAATGTATTCACAGGCGTTATGCGGAGTGCTACTGAACGCGGTAATATTTCAGCAGTATTTCTTATTTATGTATATATCGTTTTTTATTACAGAACCAATGTTTTACGTTGACATAAAACTAAATTAATATTATATAAAAGAAAAAGGAAGAAGAAGAAAAATTAAAATATTAAAACAGAGAATGTTTCTTTAAAGATTGCAAAGAATGGTTCCAGCTGTGATCTAGAAACTTAATAAGTATTTGCCCTTGAGTTTGCCTTCTAAAGATGTCATTCAAGGCAAAGGATCTCACCCTTTTTTTATGATGAATAAAGCGTACGACCGACTTAAGTTACGTATTTCTTCCAAGGACTTTTCAGCGCGGCCCTTCAACACAATTAACACGGCCTTCTACATATTTATGAATGCCTGCTTCTTAACGAAAAAAGGCGTACTGCAGCTGATGAGCTTCGGAGTACCATTTGGTTGCTGTTTTTGATCGTATGCTAAGGATCACTGTGTTGTAACACTTTGATTTCATTGGTTTATTATTTTGTTTCTCTTTTATTTTAATTTCCCTTCGTGTAAAAATACTTTTGTGTTATTGGTTTTATTTACCATAGTTTGATATCAAAGTAGGAAGAGAGAATCTAATTTTAATTTTAACGTATATCTTGTGTGCTTTGACTTTCGAAAATGTTGTAATTATTTTCCTTTGTTAGTGAAAACATTTTTTATTTCTTTTTTGGTTCATTTCATTTCCTTAATTAATTTTTTTTCTGTTTCGTTATCCTTTATGTCTCTTTTTTTTAACATTGTGATATTGCATTAATCTCAGTATATAACATTGAAGACAAAACTTTTAGCTTATTAAAGGAGTTTTCTTCACGAGACATTTTCTTGAGGTTTTTCTTGTACTGTATTGAAAAATGAAATAAAAAAAAACTTTCCTTAATTTCTTGAATTGTTGTTGCCTTGAATGGGAAGCATATATTATGTAGCTGTGTTGGACAATAGTTCGGCAAACGAATTTTCAAGACAATTTTCGAGTTCAGCATAGCTCACTATCAGAACTGATTGCTCATCACGGGACGTTAATTGAATCTTCTCTAGAGATCCACAATCTAGCTTATTAAGACGTTGTATAATATGTCCGGGATCCAGTCAAGGCCGATCATGCTCAGTGACAGAATGAAATAAATTACGGAATAGCTAAATGTCGGAGAAATGGACTGAGACACAGCTGAGTGGCGTAGTCCCAAGTTAGACTCAAGAGTGAGCAATCGTGGTTTGGGTGACATAGAA
Organism: Microdon myrmicae; assembly: GCA_963931805.1. Lineage (NCBI taxonomy): Eukaryota > Metazoa > Arthropoda > Insecta > Diptera > Syrphidae > Microdon > Microdon myrmicae. The sequence continues at coordinate 150,225,929 of OZ007500.1, read as the reverse complement.
ATTGTGCGACTGTTATTGCAAGCCACTGGTTGGTTCGACGGCGAAAACTGAAAAAGCATCACCCTTTCAAATAAAAATGGCTAGCTAGGAATTATGTTTGAAAAAATTTTGAGACCAGATTTACTATCAACCAAAAGTGCCGCTCTTAATATTACGCTGTAGGTTCACAGATGATTCTCCTTTTTTACTTGGTCGCTATTCAATGGTTTGTGTGAGTTTTCTTTCTAGGGTGGCGAACCATACCTGTTCGTCAAGTTAGCTGGTAGTTTTCATTTCAAGTAGTCTATCTGCTGTGCTAGAAGTACTGGTGAGAGCTCGTTACAATGAAGTAACTTTAATGTCTCAACGTCGTCTAGGTCGATTCTTTTGGCCAGTCATTACAGTCTTCTGTCTTGGCTCTCTTGCTATAACTTAAGCAGTAGAGTTTTCGTTGCAGTGTTTTTCCTTTGTCGGGGGCAGAATGTCTAATAAATATTCAATCTTTTGTCGCTTCAAATTGGTGTTCAGTGTCCCACAGGAAAAAAGTTCCGCGTCTAGCACCGCAAAGTTACAACTAGCACAGATCGCTGCCGACGGTTGAGTTTTGAGGGCGATCGGTGATTTTGTGTCTCTATCCGAAGGATGCGGTCGCCATACCAAAACTTTATGACATATGTCCATAAAGTTGTCTGGTTGGTTCTAATTTTTTTACGGCGAATTTATATGCTTCTTTTAGTGTTTTTACGGTGTGGATGTACGTACGAGAGATAGACTTCTGTTGACACATTGACAAGGTGATTCTTAAAGTCTATTCATCCATGCTGGTCCGAAGAAATTCTCAACCCATATGTAATCAGTGTTACATTTATTCGCTCCTCTGAAGAGCTTGGTAGCCACGTGTGGTGCCCTCTCAACGAATTCACATGTCGAGAGTTGAGATCATTCAATGTCGTTTTTTTGATTTGCTATTCGAGTTCTACGTTGCTATCCTCCCCCGTTGTCCTTTCTCTGTATACATTTTGCCGTAACTTTATTAACTCAAACATCCTAAGGTACACTGGAATGTAACAGCTAGTATCTAAATTCATTCACCCCTGTTAGGTTCTGTCAGTTGCGCATTTCAATTTTCTTGCATTCGGATTAATTTCAGTTTAGATTAATGTTGTTAATAATAAATCAATAACTAAAGCAAAAGAAAATAATTGAAAATATTTTTATGTAACAGGTCAATTGACAAGTCCCCGGCCTTCCATAGTAAAACACATTTTTTTGGCAAAATTCGTTTTTTTTATTCAACATAATTCCCTTCGAGGGTGATACACTGATTATAGCGATCCTCCAACTTTTCGATACCTTTTTTGTAGTACGATTTGTCCTTTGTTTCAAAATAGGCCTCAGTTTCGGCGATCACCTCTTCATTCGACGAAAATTTCCTCCCAGCGAGCATTCTTTTGAGATCTGAGAACAGGAAATAGTCGCTGGGGGCCAGATCTGGAGAATACGGTGGATGCAGAAGCAATTCGAAGCCCAATTCATGGATTTTTGCCATCGTTTTAACTGACTTGTGACACGGTGCATTGTCTTGTTGAAGCAGCACTTTCTTTTTCTTCAAATGCGGTCGTTTTTCGGCGATTTCGTCCTTCAAACGGTCCAATAACGCTGTGTAATAGTCGCTGTTGATGGTCCTTCCTTTTTCAAGATAGTCAATGAAAATTATTCCGCGCGCATCCCAAAATACAGACGCCATAACCTTGCCAGCCGACTGTTGCGTTTTTCCACGCTTTGGGGCGGGTTCATCGTGTGCAGTCCACTCGGATGAATGCCGATTGGACTTCGGAGTGAAATGATGGAGCCATGTTTCATCCATTGTCACATATCGACGCAAAAACTCGGGTTTATTACGCTTGATCATCTCCAAACACTGCTCCGGATCATCAACTCGTCGTTGTTTTTGGTCAAAAGTGAGCTCGCGCGGCACCCACTTTGCACAGAGCTTTCTCATACCCAAATATTCGTGAATGATATGATGTACAGCTCCTCAATAGTATACTGGTTAGTATACCCGCCTGTCACGCGGGAAACCGGGGTTCGATTCCCCGTCGGGGAGCCTCTCGCGCAAGACTAATGACCTTGCCCGGAAAAAAACAGATCATTATGGAAAATTTAACAAGCCTCAGGACTTGCTAAATAAGGCCAAGACCGGTTCCAGGTTGTAGTGCCAATGATTATGATGATGATGATATGATGTACACGTTCAGTTGATATCTTTAGAGTGCCTGCTATTTCATTCAATTTCAATTTACGGTCATTCAAAATCATTTTGTGGATTTTTCTAATGTTTTCGTCGGTAACAACCTCTTTTGGGCGTCCACTGTGTTCACCGTCTTCGGTGCTCATTTCACCACGTCTAAACTTAGCATACTAATCCTTGATGGTTGATTTTCCTGGGGCGGCGTCTGGAAACTCGTCATCAAGCCAAGTTTTTGCTTCAACTGTATTTTTTCCCTTCAAAAAGCAATATTTTATCAACACGCGAAATTCCTTTTTATCCATTTTTTTCACAATAACAGAAGTTGCTTCACTCAAAATACTATAATTCACAAACTTATGATCCGACATCTGTAAAATTTATACACGCGTCTTTTGAAGATTTGGGCTAACTAAAAATCATATGGATTTAATTCTAGTGCCGCCATCTATGTGTCAGCCCGGGGACTTTTCAATTGACCTGTTATTAGGTATACAAATAAGTCATCGTTTTCTATAAAAAATTAGAAATTTATTGTGAAAGAACGGTACATTACGTTTTATTCAAAGTATTGCCCATTACTAGACACTAGTTTTTCCCACCTTTCTAGCAGCATCCGGATACCACGTCGGAAGAACTTGTAGCGTCTGTAACAGAAACACACACAATACACAAGCAAATAGTGAAGAACACCGAACGAAAATCGAATAAGAAAATACATCAGAGCCGTATACCATAGCGATAACATAACAATTCACATCAGTGGAATATTCTAATAATAAAATCGAATTCTAAACACGGCCAGTAGCCTGATGGGTTGCGCTTTGGTTCAATTTTTGGTGATTCTAACTGTCATAGCGTCAGTTCGAATCACACGTTCTTCACTATTATCCCAAACGCTATAAACTCTTCATCTTTTTCGGATATCCACGAATTGACACATTTTTTGGTATCTTCATATGTTGTAAAGTGCTGCTCCGACAGACCATGTGCAATGGATCGAAATAAGTGATAATCACAAGGGGCAAGGTCTTGTGAATACGGCGGGTGGGTTAGCACTTCCCAATGAAGTGTTTCCAAATAGTTTCCCACCGGCACCGCAACATGCGGACGAGCATCATCATGGAGAAGAATAATTTTGTCATGTCTGGAGTAGTAATGGACACGTTTTTCCTTGAGTGCTTTGCTCAATCTCATTAATTGTGTTGGGTTGAGAACTCCAGTGATGGTTTCACTCGGTTTCAGTAATTCATAATACACGACACCAATCTGATCCCACCAGATACACAGCATGAGTTTTTTCGCATGAATATTCGGTTTCGCTGTCGATATTGAAGCGTGGTCAGGTGGTCCCCATGATTTTCTCGTCTTTGGGTTATGGTAGTGGATCCATTTTTCATCCCCAGTGACTATACGATGCAAAACACTCTTTTTGCCTGGCAAGCAGCATTTCACTTATGCAAAGCCGGCGTTCAACGTCTCTGGGCTTCAGTTCGTATGGAACCCAATTTCCTTGTTTTTGAATCATCCCCAATGATTTTAAACGATGTGAAATTGCTTGTTGAGTTACATCTAATGTACGTGCGAGTTCTTTTTGCGTTTGGGATGAATCTCCCTCCAATATTGCTCCTAATTCCTTATCTTCGTACACTCTCGGCCTTCCACTTCGTTCTTCGTCTTCCACGTCAAACTCACCGTTTTTAAACTTTTAAAACCACTCACGACAACTTCTCTCACTCAAAGCAGCCTCACCATATGCTTCAACAAGCAATCGATGCGTCTCAGCGGCAGATTTCTCCAAATTAAAAAAGTAAATCAATGGTTCCCGCAAATGACACTTATTTGGCACAAAACTAGACATTTTTGCTCGAAAAAAATAATGTAAAGCTGATACAAAGTCACTAATATTTCGAGGTTATGCTGTCATCACGTTTTCAAACTCACAATATTACGTTTGACATCTGACAATTTGTACATAATTTTCTGGTGGAGCCATCTTTTGCCAATGGGCAAACTCCTCCACGAGAGGTCTAGGTATTTTGCGTTGAACGATTGGAAAGCCGCGAGAGTTTCGCGTTGGCCACTGCAACATTCATTCCTGGAACTGCAATTTTCCTGCTGTGTTGCTAAAATTGGTCCAAACATTATGGAAAGCTCTCGATCGTCAGTCTGTAACTTGACTGAGCTCGTGTTTTAGGGGATTGTTCATTGTCTTTTGTCGGTTGTCTCTTGTCTATTATCTCTTGCTTCTTCTATCCTGTTTTTTATTTCTCGCGTTTTAGTGTCTAGTGAGTATTGTGTTGTGTTTTGTGCTAATATGTTGTTTGTTGTCTTGTTTCTCGCTCATTGTCTTTCGTCTTTTGTCTCTTGTCTGTTGTTTTTGATTCTTTGTCTTTTGTTTCTTGTCTCTTGTCTTTTCTCTATTATCTGCTGCCTGTTGTTTTCTGCTTCTTACATCCTTATTTCTTGTGTCTAGTGTCTAAAGTCCAGTGTGTAGTTTCTAGTGTCTAATGTCTAGTATCTAGTGTCTTGTGCCTTATAGGTTGTCTGCCGGATGTTGTCTTGTCTCTTGTCTTTTGTATCTTGCTCATCGTCTTTCATCTTGTGTCTAGTGTCTAAAGTCCAGTGGGTAGTGTCTGGTGTGTAGTTTCTAGTGTCTAACGTCTAGTATCTAGTCTCTAGTGTCTAATGTTTTATGCCTTATAGGTTGTCTACCGGATGATGTCTTGTCTCTTGTCTTCTATTTCTTGCTCATTGTCTTTCATCTTGTGTCTAGTGTCTAAAGTCCAGTGTGTAGTGTCTGGCGTGTAGTTTCTAGTGTCTAATGTCTAGCAGCTAGCCTCTAGTATCTTGTGTTTTGTGCCTTATAGGTTGTCTGTCGGATGTTGTCTTGTCTCTTGTCTTTTGTCTCTTGTCTGTTGTTTTTGATTCTTTGTCTTTTGTTTCTCGTCTCTTGTCTTTTCTCTATTATCTGCTGCCTGTTGTTTTCTGCTTCTTACATCCTTATTTCTTGGGTCTAGTGTCTAAAGTCCAGTGTCTAGTGTTATCACATCTATGTATCATATCTTATCACACTGTCTTACGTATTATATGTTGTCTGTTGTCTCTCGTTCGTTGCTTATCGCCTCTTCTTTTCTCTTGTTTCTTGGGACATGAAACTATTGCGTTTTGTGTTTCTCTTGTATCATATCTTAGGTCTGTGGGGGTACGATAGCACCTTATAGTTTACGTTTAGCGCACATTTTAAAAATATGGAAATCTCGGAAGCGGTGAAATATGATTTCGAAGTAAATAGAGTTAAAGTAGCTGAACTTATAACACACGACTCATTGTCATAAAGACGCTAAGAATTCGAACGCGCAATGTACACCAACAGGACACGATAGTGGTCATACCACTCTGATACATTCAACCAAACGAGGAAGTACACTTCACGATCGAACGCTGGACTAGAAATGATAAATTAAATGCAAGTTCATATCGTTGGATTTATGAGTTTTATGTAATTTTTTCCGAAACCGTTTGGTTCAAATAAAAAATAAATCAAGCGAAAACTCCCAAACTCCCGAACTCGAGAACAATTGAAACACTTCTTTCTCGCTTCTCCGCAGCGCGGCGGAGAGCGGGAAATCGCGTGTGACCAGCGTGGTCAACGGATGGAAAACGACTCAACGATATTCAATCGTTGTCGAAAGAAATTCAGCCAGTGAAACATTAAGGATGCATTTCCTGTTCCAAGAGAGACGTAAAGTCTCTCTTTAGGGTAACCAAAAAGATCTCATACAGAAGATCGCCACGGTACACATGTATGTGTGTACATTGGTTCTTTTATGGATTAAAGCCATGGGAAAGAATCTAAACAAAGAAAGGAGAAATGTGCATTCATGGGCTGCGAGTTTGGTAAAGCAAACAAAACCGAAACTCGTCGGTTGCTAATTGGATCTTTGTTTGAGATGTGCGTCGCGGCTAAATAAATAGACGCGACGTATCGAAGAAATGGTGTTAATGGGTTTTATCTAGATTACCGGGAAATGGTGTTTATGGCATCACTGGTAGGGGTAAGTATTAAATTCTTATTTGCATTTGCTTATGCTGTAGGATTTAATTGGTGTCAAGAGATGCGTGTATTTGTTTTGGTCCCTTGGGTGTAAATCGCCAGCCAATGTGTTTGTCTGGTGATTTATGATACACATGATGAAGCTGGGATAAGCCAACTCAAGGGTAAGATTTCCTGATTATATGAACCGATGAATGTTCTTTTAGGGAATTTATGATAAGCTTGGAGAGAACTCTTATAGGGGATTTTAAATGCAAAGTTATGCATGCAGGTAAGAATTCTCTTTTCCAGGGGCTTTTTTGATTACAACTTTGTTCTCTTTAATGCGTGAAGCATTTAAGATGCTAATGCTATTGCATTAGCGAAAACTGGGTGAGAGTTATGGGGGATTTCTAGGAAAGCGAACCGTGAGGTTTGGCGGAACCGCCACAGGTCTTCGTCTCCTCTTTCATATATCATGTCTCACGTCTCGTGTCGTATATCTAAAGTGTGATTGCGTTTTGTGTTCTACTTTATGTGTCACGACTTATGTCGTATGTCCCATGTCTCATCTCGCATTGTTTTGAGCATCTTGTTTCATTTTTTGTTACTTGTGTTATTGTCTTTTGTCGCTTGCCGGCTGTTCGTTGTCCCGCACGACTTGTAATTTCTTTATTATTGTTTATTCTCTCTTGAGTTTCTTGTCGTTTATGTCTCTTGCATCTGTGTGTTATGCCTTTTATATACTTATGGCTTTGTATCATTCAAGTGTCGCACGCCTCAAGTGTCTCGCATGATTTTGTGTCGGCTGTCTCCTGTTTCTTTCGCGTGTCTTATATTTCCCCGTCTGTTGGGTTGCCCTTGTCTCATGGTCCTCTTATTCTTCTAATATCTGTTGTGTCTAGGTGTTTCTTATGTATTATCTATGTTGTGCTTCGTGAGTGATTAAGTTATTAACGTTTTTTGTGTCTCTTGATTTTTGCAGTCTGGTGCCAGCCGGGTCTTTGTCTCCTTTGTTTCTTTTACCATCTAAGTCTTCTACGTCTCTTGTATTTATTACGTCTTTCGCGTTCCTTGGGTTTCTTGCATATCTCTTGTCTCTTGTGTTTCCTGTAGACTCGTGTGATTTTTGTGTTGTTGCTCTTAAATATTTGGAGACTTTCGCCGGTTATTGGTCTCCTGTCTTTATTTTTGTTACACCTTTACATGTTTCGTATCTTCAGTGTGCCTCATCATTCTCTTCGTTCGCCTATATTTCTTGTGCCTTTCGTCTCTCTTCTCATCTATCTGTTCACAATTTTTCTGTCTGGCAAGTCTCTTTTGTGTCTTTTGGGTCTCTCTTGTCCCTAGTGTACTTCAAGTATATTTTGTTTTTCTTGTGACTTGTTTCCCTTGAGGATCTTTCCATCCCCCTCCACCTCTTACTTCTTGTGTGTCAAGTCATATCCTTGTATTCTCCGTTTTTGCATTTGGTGGCTTTTCTGTTTGTTGTCTATTCTTCCCTCCCTCCCATTTCCTTAGTTACTCGGAATACATTCCTTCCCAATGTTAGAAACCTCTCAAAAAGTCCCTAATGTAATTTACTGCTATATTTTCATACGGAGTCCTGGCTCTATGCTAGTCCTCACTCCTGTACTTGTTTTGCTGTCATACACTGCAATCATCTAGCAACCTAACTAGCAACTGGTGTTGCTATGTCCACCCGCATAATACACTGGTGCCACCCATCGCTTGCACTTGACTACCACACCATACCATCAGTCTACGTTTGTTTACCAGATCCAGTTGCACATTTAAATATGATATCGCGCCGAGACAAGTTGTTAAATCGTCCTTGGGAGCTACAGCGCTACGAGAATCACCGGAAAAAGGTCATTAACGCAAAAGCAGCAATCGATGTCAGGACACCTCGCATCTATCCACACGTGATTTCAAAGCCAAAGAAGGTCCAAGCTGAAAAGGATCGACTTCAGAAAATCGAACGAGAAAACGCCCGTTTGCTCCAGAAGCTGGGGAGCATTATGAGCTCGAAGCGAATGGAGAACTTCTGGCTTCAACCCAGACCTAAGTAAGTTTGTCTTTTTATGATCTAGAGGTTTTTCGTCTCGAGCGCTGTCGTTTAGTTTTTTGAATCGAGAAAAGCTGTTTGAAGTGCCTCGTCCGAAAACTTGCAAACCGGATTGGAAGTCAATGGAGAAACCTGTCTCCTCGGAAGGCGTCAGTCCGACGTCGGGAAGTCGCAAAAGGTGCCCTAGTTGCTCCGGGAGACCAGTAGAACGGATTCAGGTGAGTGGCATTTGGAGCGTTGACACTTCAAGTGTTTTGGGTGATGAAGGGCAGGTTATGGTGTGCAGTGATGTGCATTAACGCTATTGTTGTCTACTTTTTATTTCCTTTCTAATTGTTAGGTGATCCCTGAGCAGCGTGTCCCTTGGGAGGGAACAAGGAAGTCATGGAATGTGAGGAATATTGAAGATTATGCCACAAAGGTGTGTCGCCATTGTCAGAAGATCATTTGAGCAATAAAGAATGTTTTTTATATATAAAAGAATAGATATAGGGTTTTTGTTTCGTTTCTCATACCATTGTTATATTTTATACCACCGTTCTTGTTCTTACTCTTCATGTTGAAGAATGGGAATTTAAACATTACAGAGCAGCATGGGTGTTATCAACCTTCACGGGAATCCATTACATTTTTTATATTTGAGTTTGGTATTCATGGCAATCAATTCACAGCACCTGCAAGCTGATCCGAATTGATACGCCGCCATCACGGGCAGATTGTTGGCACAACAGTCGGAGAATAAGCCCGTCGGCAATTTGTATCATATATTCGTACTATCTCCCACGCCATGTTGGTTTTGGGGCTGACAAAGAGTGCATTGTAAAAATAATGAGACCACATGGATGATTAACAAGTACATTTCAGATTTGTGGTATTTGAAAACTGCGGTCGTAGGCAAATATTCTTAAAAATAAAAACATAAAGTTAGTAAAACAAAGTACGGCCACAAGTAAAGTTCCCTGTGCTTATGCTATGCGGCGATTGCCGGACAAATACACCGAATTCTCTGAAATAATCTCTTGAATCTCCGAGGAGTGGTCCCCGTGGTAATATCTGTCAAATAAGCAGAGGTCTGCCACGCGCCATCGTTTGATTGATTGATTGAAGGCGGAACCCCTTTTTATTTTGCTGAATGCAAGCTTAAATTAACTTAACATAAAACCTTACAGACTATCTTAAAATCTAGAGTAGTGGTTAAGACATTATTCAATCATACAATCGAAAAAAAGGAGAGGAAAACCAGGAAGTTGAAGATTACTGGGCGATAGGGGAGGTAGGAGGCCAGGGAAGAGTGAGTGTATGTGGGGGTGGTAAACGCGGCCTTTGTGCGACAGTGGAGGGCATGTGTACGGACTGATGCAGGTGCCGGGATTAGTGAGCAGGGGGCGGGGTTTCGGGTGGGGTTGGAAAGGTGTAGGGGAGAACAAGTTTGAGGGAGGAGGGGGAGGGGATTGCAGGGTAGGGGGTTACTGAAGGGACGGGGCGGATTTAGGACGGGGTCCTTCTGAGAAGTTGTTTAAGAGCGGGAGTGGAGATGTTGAAATCGAAGGAGGTGGGGAAAGAGTTGGCCTGTCGTAGCATACGCGAGATGGGTCCGTTAGCGCCGTAAGGCGATGGACAAAGATGATGCCGGCATGGATTCTGCGCTCTTCAAGTGTGTTTAGATTGATTAGAGGGAGCCAATATGTGCGGTAAATTTGAGCTCCTTGTCGCATATGACGCCCAGATCGCGAATCAATTCAACCGATGTTATCGGTTTGTTCAGTAAGAGATAGGAGCGTGGGTGAGTGGGGAACGCTTCCGAGAGAAGGTGATTGTGTGACATTTGGCGATATTCATTTCTAGGTAATTATTTTGGCACCAAGTCGAGAAGCTGTCAAGATCCGATTGGAGAAGTCCAGGGGAGAGCGGATTGTCTTGAAAATTTCGGAATCATCCGCGTAAAGCGAGATGGAGGAGTGATTAATGCAAGAGCCTATGTCGTTTATGGTAAGGATAAATAGGAGATGGCCGAGATGACTGCCCTGGGGGACATCTGAGGTTGGGAAAAAAGGATCGGAGAAGGTTGATCTAAATCGCACGCGGCAAGTTCGTTGTGATAGTGATTATAGACTTGATGCTAGCGGTGCGTTTTTGATTATGAGGATTACTCGTTTCTGAATGCTGTAGAATAGGTCGAGGAACAGAATCCCAAACAATACTCGAGTGTGGGTTTAATTTAGGATTTGTAAAGGAGAAGGATTTGGGCCGGAGTAAGATATCTTTTAGTTCTATAAAGATACCTCAGTTTGACGTAGACTGACCTGGCAATGTACGTCGCTTGCTCAACCCACGATGAAATGGTCCATACTTTGCTTGGATTTAATGACTTGGTCGAAAGCGGTCGAACAGAAGATTCGTCTTCCCTTATAAACGTGTTACGTGGTAAACTCCCCCATCCACAGTGTCCCGCCGAGTGGGGAAATTAGATCTTGGGTTGCCCTGCCGTTGAGATGAGGCGATTTAATATATGTAGTCAATAGATTAAAGAAAATTTAAAAATAAATTTAAGGTTTGAGAGCCAGTTGTCCACATTTTTGGATTGGCATTCGTTACAAGCGAATGCATGATCCTTCTTTCTTTTGTTAAATTGTAGACTCCGCGGAAACAGCTCCGGCGCGTTTCTCTTCGGAGAGGTGGAAAGAGGAAGAATGAGCAGTCTGTTAGAACCTATGGGTAAAGTAACACGAAAAGATCTGGTGCGCTTTTCTTTTGGGCCCAGAAAAGAATATAAGTCAATGTAATATAAAAAGAAGTGAAAGCACGATGCGAGAAGTTAGTTTTATTAAAACGCGAATTTTTGTATAGTTAATGTATTAAAGAATTGTAAACGAAAGCGTCTCGTGTAAATATATATAAAAATTAATCAGTGTATAGTCTAATAAATCGTATGTTCATTGGAGTGGAGCCGTTTACTCTTTGAATGTTTCGTGGATCTTCTGAGTGGTTGGAGTCGCAAATTGGAGGATCATTATCCTACAGTAAAAAGATAACATGTACATTTCCTTGAATTTCCGACCGCGGAGACTGCCGTTGGAGTTCTTTGTAGCGTACCGTTTATTCCAACGACCGTATCTGGTGGATACCGTTGACTGTATCCGACAACGAAAGGACAAAGAAAAAGCACCGCAACGGGCATCTACGCTGTACAACTACATCCCAAGTGGCACAGCCCCAGCGATACCCATGGTCACTTCTCCACGACTGCTATAACCAAAGGCGCAGCAATTAGAAGAATTACTACAGCTGGCAGTTTTGGAAACACAACATTTGGCAAGTACAGCAATTGGCACAATCGTCTAACATAAGGCTAACATTTCACATATAACACAACTATTAACATTTAAATACTAAATTATCCCACAATAACTAGCGCCACCGGCTAACGAGTCAAAGAAACCTCAACAATTGTAACAATTTGACGTCTACAACAATTGGCGCAACAACGAGACGTCTGCAAAAGTTAGACTTCTATAACAATTACAATTTCATAACAATTCCAAAACACCCTGAATTCTATAACAAGTGCAATATTCTATAACAAACGTTATATATTGTGTCTTCGTTATATTGAAGTCAACGAAATTGGGTTTTCTCCATTATAGTATTTTATCTAGATCTCGATTCAGATCTGGTTACGTCTCAGGTAGTGCGACGTTAATCAGCTTATCATTCGAAGATAAAGAAGTCAGCGTACTATCGTCATCATAATTGTTACGGATTATATTTTTGCGGGTTTGTTTTCACCGAGTTTAACTCTAAATTTCGGTTTTTTAGAGGGCAGTACCATCGGCTCTGGCGGAGGTGAAGTTTTATCCATTTGCATGCATCCTCAGTGGACTCGACTGCAGAAAAGTAACGGAGTTCCCGAAACAATCCTTAAAAATTCCACACCAACATTTTTTCCGGCTTTTTATAAACTTGTCCGTATATCTTATGTACAGAATACCATGCCTTTCTAAAAAGAAAACTGGAGATACTTTTTTGTAGTATGGCGGTAAGAACTCACCAGATTCTGGAATGAAATGCTTCCCATTGAGCCGCCGGTTGGTTGCTCCTATTGAGATTGGGTACTGTTATACGCAACGCCTACCATCCCCTAATACTCACCCTTTTGGGGCTACCCCCACCATTAACAGGATTCACTTTCATGTGAACCTCCATTTAATTAAATTTTTAAACCAACACATCCAATGTAATGAGTATCTGTAAAAGTGCATGAAATCATAAATGCATATACAGGCGGATCATGGAGTCCAGATACTACATCTGAAAAAAAATCTCTGACGGCACAGAGGTGCTACTCAAAACGGATACCAATTCCATGGTAGCGAAGCAATAAGATATACAAAATATCTTTGCCATCGTTGACCATAAATGATAACTTGTCTAAATATAAGGTTCTAAGAATTGTATTGTGGGGCTCTTCAGGGCCCGAAGAACCTCGCATCATTTTTAACCCCATAAAAATCCTTTAAACCCCATATCTACCCTTAAGTCGAATCACTGGCAAGATCACACAACCTTGCCATAGTATTCACCACTGTCCTAAAATGGCTGAAAACAATTCGGTTATCCCCTTGGATAACCGTCATAAATATCCCATCATAACCGAGGAGCTTTTCCTCTATACCCGACCGACGAAATGATACATTCTTGACAGAATCAAAGTGTACACAAACACTGTCGCCATGCCCATTTAGCGCCCAGAAATACATGTCGGGCTATTTGCTGGCTTGCACATCTGCAAGCCAGATTTCTAATAGCCCTGCATTAGGACATAATGAGTGGGATAATCCCAAAGACCAATAAACCTTTTTTTTCTAGTTGCTATGGCGAGCGATCTTCTATGTTACATCACAGAAGACCAAATTGCCGCCGCCAGCATTGTTCCCTTATGCTACACGAAACACTTCTGTCTATCCGATGTAGACAAAAGAAAACGTTTTCGTCCAGGCGGCAATTTCCTACATAAACAATGTAGTCAAAAGATTCATGCTCTCAGGCAGCCTTGGGTTTTTGCCGATATTTTATCACCATCATAGGAAAACCATTCTCATGATTTATGACTGCATTTTCTGTCAGCCTAAATTTCCGTCCCTCTAATTGACCAGATGTGTATTGGAATTTCCCTGGTACGCCAGAGGTATCCGATACTACAAGGAATGTTGAGGACGATTTCTCCAGGAGTCTGTTAATAACCATTGCGGTACGCGCACCTTCCTTTCGCAGTCAGATATTAATCGTGTAAACGAACGCACCAGGAGTCCGGTTTTATACTAGAGTAACGTCGAGAGCGTTGTGAGTGTCGTATTTTTCTAACTTGAGCAAGTGTAGTTTTGCTTTGTTCCTTGCAGTAAACCTACGGAATGGAATAATTAAGTATATCTCCTAATTGACATTACCGAGACATATAGTGCCGTGTACAACTACCAAAAGCGATAGACCCTTTGATGTGAAATAATATTGAGCCCGTACGGAAGTGTCCGATAGTTATTTTGTAATAACCGATCTAACCATACAAAAATAATAGAAAACCAATAGTGGACAATAAATGAATTTTAAACTACAACTCCTGTGTTCTATTTTCATTCTCCGTGGGTGAACGATCTCCTGTGAATAATTTCGGCAGTGTGCGTTATGACTTTTCTCTGCCAGACGTTGATAAGTTAGTTAAGCCGGTGCCCGTGTCTTGGCACAATACCAACTTACCCACAGTATCACACGCCTCCACACAATCAGGTCTCTCAGATCATGCACATTTTCAATGAAGACAAACTAAAAATGTACTGCGAGGCGTACATTTGTTGTGTTGGAAAGGCATCTATTGTGTGTGCAAACAATTGGTGTATCCTTTGCTCTGCACGATCGAAGGACAGATAAGGGAGTCTGTGCGAAATCGTGATCCTAGTCGAACATTCTAAAAACGCGTGTAATAAATAGCGCATGTTAAAATACACGTGTGTTTATGAAAAACCTCAATTAAGACTTAAATTTTATTCCATGTGTTAACCGAATAACCTTTTACATCGTAAATTTAATAAAGTAAATAAAACAAAACTTGTGTGGTCCAAATAAAAGTGCATTTTATTATTAAAATGAGTGTGTGTAAAGTGTTTAAGGTGAGTTGAAGATAAATGTTGCCTACATTTTTGTAACAGTAACGACATGTGTGCTAGTGGTTACTGGCGTGGCTGTCAAGTAGGTTTTTGATAACACTGGACATCTTCGCAATTCCGGCTACCATCGCTCTGGCGACAAGTCCATCAGTGGAGTGGCTTTAGCGCTCATGTATACTTGTCTTTTAAAGTATCTCTTGCTTTGCGATTGATAGTGCATCTCAACCCATGATCTAAGTACCGCTCTTTCGAAAATCTCTAGGTTCCTCGCCACCGTGGGAAAAATTGTAAACCATATAGAAAATCCAGAAGTTGGAATTGGTCTAACAATGGTCCTTTATAGGAGAAGGTTCGGAAGGATTACTTTGCTTCTCAGTAGCGAAGCTAAAGAGTGGATCACTTTTTGTTAATGCATTACGTGATGCTGGTTAAATTTAAGCAAGTCTTTGAAACTTATCCCTAGGTAGGAGATGTTATATCCTGCTAGAAAGTTTACTCCATCGATTACGAACCGAGATTTTTACTTTCCTTGACTAGTCGGCTAGAACATTTTCCGCCATGATTTCGAAAACAACTACCTTTCGACTTATGTACATGATTCTTTTATCACAGAGTCGGTAGAATGTATTTGTTTGTTTAGTGTGCTCGGAAAGATTTCGAGAGCTGCTCTTGGCGTCCTACTATGTCCATATATTAAGGTATCATCGGCATATAGTAAGGCTTTCAAGTCTTCAGCTGTGTTGATTCCATGTGTTGCATGGGGAAAGGCATAACATACATATAGATCTTGAATAGCTTTGCGACCAGTATTGATACCTGGTGTACTCCCCGTCATTTAATTTTTTATTTGCTATTTTTCTTAGATTCTAAATTATGGGTTAACAAAAAATGCTTAAATTCTAGCTTAATTATCTTCTATTGTAACCTACGGGTTTTACGCAAACGCTCTAATCTAAACTTTACATGTCTATTGTACAATTTGCCTTTCGACGACAGAACTTTGTTTTTTAATTATGTTTATTTTAATAACAAAGAAAAACTAAAAAAAAAAGTTGTGCCAGTTTTGTTTTCTTTCTAACTTAAATTTAACTTTTTTTTTTTTAATTGCTTTGAAACCTATATGTAAAATAACTTAAATCCTATTCTACCCTAATCCTAGAAAAGCTATTAGGTGCGCAACTAAGTTCTCGCTGTTTTTTTTTTATGAAAATGCAACTGTATTGTGAAAAAATGGTTACAAATAAATCATTCGAAGTATTGTCCAACGCCGGCTACAACTTTTTCCCATCTTTCTGGCAGAGCTCGAATACGGCTACGGTAAAAGTTTTCATCTTTTGAGGCTATCCACGAATCAAGCCATTTTTTGATGTCTTCATATGAGCGGCACTGCTGATCAGTCAGACCATGTGCCATCGAACGGAACAATATCTGGGGCATATGGTTGGTAGGGTAGGACTTTCCATCTGAGGGTTTCCAGGTAGGTTTTAACGGGGTTGGCAACGCGAAGCCGAGCGTTGTCATGCTATAGAATCAATTTTTCGTGCCTCTGCTCGTATTGTGACCGTTTTTTGGGCAGTGTTCGGATCTATCGCATCAATTGAAGTCGATACCGTTTCCCAGTGATGGTTTTGTTCAGTTTCAACAGCTCATAGTAAATAACACCGACCGGGTCCCACCAAATACACACCATAATCTTCGCAGCGTGAATATTCGACCGAGCCAGCGACGTAGAAGCATGACGGGGCGGTCCCCATGACTTTCTTTTCTTTGGGTTGCTGTAATGAATCCATTTTTCATCACTCGTCACGATGCGATGAACAAAACAGTGGACTTTAGACACTAGACACAAGAAATAAGGACACAAGAATCAGGAAACAACTGCCAACCGATAATAGAAA
Organism: Microdon myrmicae; assembly: GCA_963931805.1. NCBI lineage: Eukaryota > Metazoa > Arthropoda > Insecta > Diptera > Syrphidae > Microdon > Microdon myrmicae. Next base: position 150,209,542 of record OZ007500.1, on the reverse strand, counting down.
AGAGACTAGAAACCAAAGGCAAGAAATCAAGAAAAATCGACAAGAGACAGCTGACGAAAGACAATGAGCAAGAAACAAAAGACAAGATACAAGACAATAGCCGACAGACTACCTAAGAGACCCACGAGACTAGACAATAGACACTAGATGCTAGACACTAGACACCACACACTCGACTTTAGACACTGCACACTGGACTTTAGACACTACCTACCGCACTTAAGACACTAGACACAAGAAATAAGGATGCAAGAAGCAGAAGATGACAGACAGCTGATGACAAAGAAAAGACAAGACAAAAAAGACAAAGAATTAAAAACAACACACAAGAGACAAAAGATGAAAGACAATGAGCAAGAAACAAAAGACAGAGACAAGACAACATCCGGCAGACAACCTATAAGGCACAAGACACTAGACACTAGAGACTAGCTGCTAGACATTCGACACTAGAAACTACACACCAGACACTACACATTGGACTTTAGACACTAGACACAAGAAATAAGGATGTAAGAAGCAGAAAACAACAGGCAGCAGATAATAGAGAAAAGACAAGAGACAAGAAACAAAAGACAAAGAATCAAAAACAACAGACAAGAGACAAAAGACGAAAGACAATGAGCGAGAAACAAGACAACAAACAACATATTAGCACAAAACACAACACACTACTCACTAGACACTAGACGCGAGAAATAAAAAACAGGATAGAAGAAGCAAGATATAATAGACAAGAGACAACCGACAGAAGACAATGAGCAATCCGCTAAAGCACGAGCTCAGTCAAGTTACAGACTGACGATCGAGAGCTTTCCATAATATTTGGACCAACTTAAGCAACACAGCAGAAAAATTGCAGTTCGAAGAACAAATGTTGCAGTGACCAACGCGAAACTCTCGCGGCATTCCAATCATTCGACTCAAAATACTTAGACCTCTGGTTGAGGAGTTTGCCGTTTGGCAAAAGATGGCCTCACTAGAAAAATATGTAGAAATTGTCAGATGTCAAACGTAATATTGTGAGTTTGAACACGTGAGAACAACATAACCTCAAAATATTAGTGACTTTGTATCAGCTTTACAACAGTTTTTTCATGCAAAAATGTCTAGTTTTGTGCCAAATAAGTGTCATTTGTGGGAACTTTTGATTTACTTTTTTAATTGAGAGAAATCTGCCGCTGAAGCGCATGGATTGCTTGTTGAAGCATATGGTGAGGCTGCTTTGAGTGAGAGAAGTTGTCGTGAGTGGTTTTAAAAGTTTAAAAACGGTGAGTTTGACGTGGAAGACGAAGAACGAAGTGGAAGGCCGAAAGTGTACGAAGATAAGGAATTAGGAGCAATACTGGAGGGAGATTCATCCCAAATGCAAAAAGAACTCGCACGTACATTAGATGTAACTCAACAAGCAATTTCACATCGTTTAAAATCATTGGGGATGATTCAAAAACAAGGAAATTGGGTTCCATACGAACTGAAGCCCAGAGACGTTGAACGCCGGCTTTGCATAAGTGAAATGCTGCTTGCCAGGCAAAAAGAGTGTTTTGCATCGTATAGTCACTGGGGATGAAAAATGGATCCACTACCATAACCCAAAGACGAGAAAATCATGGGGACCACCTGACCACGCTTCAATATCGACAGCGAAACCGAATATTCATGCGAAAAAACTCATGCTGTGTATCTGGTGGGATCAGATTGGTGTCGTGTATTATGAATTACTGAAACCGAGTGAAACCATCACTGGAGTTCTCAACCCAACACAATTAATGAGATTGAGCAAAGCACTCAAGGAAAAACGTGTCCATTACTACTCCAGACATGACAAAATTATTCTTCTCCATGATGATGCTCGTCCGCGTGTTGCGGTGCCGGTGGGAAACTATTTGGAAACACTTCATTGGGAAGTGCTAACCCACCCGCCGTATTCACAAGACCTTGCCCCTTGTGATTATCACTTATTTCGATCCATTGCACATGGTCTGTCGGAGCAGCACTTTACAACATATGAAGATACCAAAAAATGTGTCAATTCGTAGATATCCGAAAAAGATGAAGAGTTCTTCCGACGTAGTATCCGGATGCTGCCAGAAAGAAGGGAAAAAGTAATGTCTAGTGTTGTGGATTCGCCCTTGACACAACCGGCGAATTCGGAATTAAATGCTACCTGTGGCACCGCCCTAAACAATGTCAGCAATCAGGCTGACGTTTTAAAGTTAAGTTTGTTGATTGTCAAAATGACAACCATTTGTTTTATTTTTGCTTGTTAATTTTACTTCTTCGTTAGCTTTTCTCATGGACACCACTTGCCTTATTACAATCAATAGAAATCAAAGTCATCAGAATTAATAAAACAAATTGGTAACACCAAACAAACATCTATCGAGTTATTATTGGATTCTGCAGTGTTATTCCTGGGCAAAGAGGTACTCATTTCACATTTAACAGCTATTTCAATTCCTTGATTATAGATAACAGCACACATCGCTCCACGCCAGGAGAATATTTCCTGACGTCATTTCCCCGGCCCACAACAATATCCATTGTTCGTGGAATTTGCGTACAACGCCTGTTGTTCGCAAACACTAGTAATGGACAATACTTTGAATAAAACGTAATTTACCGTTCTTTCACAATAAATTTTTAATTTTTTATAGAAAACGACGACTTTTTGTATCATCATCATGATCATCGGCACTACAACCGGGAACCGGTCTTGGCCTTATTTAGCAAGTCCTGAGGACTGTTAAATTTTCCATGTAATTTGTTTTCCGGGCAAGGTCATTAGTCTTTAGAGGCTCCCCGATGGGGAAACGAACCCTGGTCTCCCGAGTGACAGGCGGGGATACTAACCACTATACTATCGAGGAGCCTTATTTGTATACCTAATAACTAAACATATTTTCATTTATTTTCTTTTGCTTTGGTTATTGATTTATTATTAATAACATTAATCTAAACTGAAATAAATCCGAATGCAAGAACATTGAGATGCGCAACTGACAGAACCTAACAGGGGTGAATGAATTTAGATACTAGCTGTTACATTCCAGTGTACCTTAGGATGTTTGAGTTAATAAAGTTACAGCAAAATGTATACAGAGAAAGGACAACGGGGGAGGATAGCAACGTAGAACTCGAATAGCAAATCAAAAAAACGACATTGAATGATCTCAACTCTCGACATGTGAATTCGTTGAGAGGGCACCACACTTGGTTACCAAGCTCTTCAAAGGAGCGAATAAAAGTAACATTGATTACATATGGGTTGAGAATTTCTTCGGACCAGCATGGATGAATAGACTTTAAGAATCATCTTATCAATGTGTCAACAGAAGTTTATCTGTCTGTTGCACGTACACCGGTAGCAGTTCCAATAACGCCACCGCTCGCTTTTTCCAGGTACAACACCTAACTTCCTCCTAGGGCATACAAAAACACATAAAAGCATGTACTTACCTTTACATAGTTGTACTATAAAGACTTGAAACGCTGTAAATTCACAAGCACCAAACAGATATGTTCCTCATAAGCAATTTGGTTGCATCACCAAGCAACCAACATGAACCGAATCAATTCAGTACACATGTCTCTGATCAAATTCCATCAGCAATAGTAGGTATCTTCCACAAGTAAGAGCAATTTGGTTGCACCATCAAGCAACCAACATTGTCCGAACCATGTCAATGAGATATACCCTTTCTCGTCAGCTGTACATGTGTAGGAGATGTTTCATCTTTTCCTATTCATACATGCCCACATCGGTCGGTCATCCGACCGACAAATACATTAAGGAATACGGCTGACCGCCCAAGGAAGTCGAGTCTCCTAAATGGAAAATTACCATCGAGAATTCGACTACGTGGAGATGCCGCCAAGATGTGCACGATCAGCATAAATGCTCTACGCAGTTGCTGATCATGTAAACACCTAAATCTCTATGTCGAGATACTGGCACCAGCTGCAACCATGCCAGCTAATGTTCCACTTGTGGATGCGGTGATCCACGGTCCGCATACTAGTGGACACACACACCATGAGCAACAGAGGCAAACATCGTGTAAGTTTCGCGCCCTGTGTGCTGATGTAAAGAAAATCATCCCTTGTTGGACACCGAAGCGATCAATAAAATTTGCTATTCTGTCGCTTCGGTGGTGGTAGTGTAGCGTTCTACGAACGCACAATTCCGCGCAGGTAAGGTTCCTACCTTCAAAGAACTTACTTACCTGAGAGCGTTGCACGCGCCCACAGACGCGTGCCCCAAAGTCCCACCATAGGGCCTGCAACTCGCAGCCAACGTTGAGACCGACACCAAAAAGCAAGGAACTGAACGTCCCCAAAGCTTTTAATGCCAAGCTCAACATTCGTAAGTCATCATACCTGAAACAAAAAAGAAACATTCAATCTGCCTGCGCCCAGGAACATTCCATTGAATCGGCAATTTCAAACGTCTATGCAATGAAAATGAGCCGATCAACGGTGCACGTGCGAGTAGTCTACCACAAAGACCACCCAAATCCGTCGATACAATAATGTATGTTGTTCATCCGCTACCGGATTCCTGGAAAACGTAAACATCTCAACGAGATACGACGTGAATTTGTGCGAAGGTAAAAATAACAAAAGGAACTACTCCTATCCCACGGTGCCTTTTTGTGTATTTCACACCCATTAGAAAGGTCTAATGGATTGCGGGTGTATTGACAAAAGTCAAACAAAACCCATGAACCATACGTCCATTCAAATTGCAGGATATCTTTCGGCCTTCGCGCCAGATGTGTTATGTAAATAAGGCGGCATACAATCGACAACCGTCGAACTGAATTTCGACCACCACCACGGATGGTGATAATGATGTTCGATGATGAGCGAGTTTCTTCTTTCAGGAATGAAAAATCACCCCTGGGACGTGATAACATGCTGCTAACAGAAATTCTGAAGTTCTGTTAGCAGAGCAATTAGGGACATTTTTCCGTGTAGATACAGATACCAGTTTTGAATCTGGATATCTGTGTGGGCGGATAGTTAGTCAGATCTTTATCGAACAGCAGGAGAGAAGTTAGACTCTTGAGTGAGGGTACACAGTGGATATAGAACTTTCGAACGAAGAGGAGGCAGACTTCGAGCATCCGTCACGTGAGGATAATTACAGGATCATGCAGAGGAAGTCGGTCCGCGCGTGTGTCGATATTTAACGGTGGTAATCTTAAGTTAAAGGCTGTAACTTAAGAACAAAAAAAAAATTAAACCTAAAAATACGTAAAACAATAAACAGTAGCTGAAAACAAATTTCTCCGTGTTGGATTTATTTTTGACAGTGTCTCTTCGCTTGTTAGTGTTTACCTGCAAACAGTGTTCGGCGGAACACTAGGACAATCCAAAAACGTCCGCCAAAGTAGTTAATCGCGATACGGATTCCGTGGAGGCAAGTCGTGCCTCCACGTTAAACAACCAATAGTCGAGTCAAGTATCAGCCAGTGGACTGTTTGGAACAAAGAGTCATCGTTTTTATTAAATTAATCTCGAAGACCAGCATCTGATCTTTCGTACCGCATTGAATGAATTTAATTTCAAACAGTGTTGTTCATAGTATCGAGTGAAATACCAAGTTTTTACCGTATTAAATGTATCTGATTGTAAACAGTTGTGTTCGTTTTTACCAGTAAAATACCAAGTTCTTACCGTGTCAAATGTATTTAATTTTAAACAAGTTGTGTTCATTTCGTTTTAAGACTGTAAACCACCACGGTATTTTACATAGTGCTAAGTGACTTGGTCACAGTAATTGTAAGGTTATTTTAATCGACATTGTAACTGCGTTTTATGTTAGCCTTTAGTTTTTTTTTGTATGCGAATAAATAATAAATGGAAAAGATCAGATCAACTGCGGAGTTTTACTTAGTTTAGTGAGAGCAGTGACAGACTATATCAAACATACCCACACACCCACATCGTAAAAACGCTTAACCCTTATGTCAATGACCGGGTACCCGGGTACCCATTTCGATTTTTTAAAATGTCAATTTGAATGTAAAAAAAAATTCGTAATTATCATTCAGAAACGTTTGAATGGAGATGATCTAAGACATGGGACCGAAATTCGTCTACTAGGCCGAGCAACCGTGAAATTGCGACGAAATGATTACTGTCGGTAAAGTTGGTCATTGACATAAGGGTTAACGAAGCATATAAATTCGCCGTAAAAAAATTAGAACCAGCCAGACAACTTTGTGGACATATGTCACAAAATTTTGGTGTGGCGACCTCATCCTTCGGATAGATACACAAAATCACCAATGTTCGTCAAAACTCAACGGTCGGCAGCGATCTGTGCTAGTTGTAACTTCACGGTCCTAGACGCGGAACTTTTTGACGGTGGAACAATGAACACCAATTTGAAGCGACAAAAAATTAAATATTTATTAGACATTCTGCCCCCGACAAAGGAAAAACACTGCAACGAAAACTCTACTGCTTAAGTTATAGCAATAGAGCCAAGACAGAAGACTGTAATGACTGGCCAAAAGAATCGACCTAGACGACGTTGAGACATTAAAGTTACTTCATTGTAACCGAGCTCTCACCAGTACTTCTAGCACAGCAGATAGACTACTTGAAATGAAAACTACCAGCTAACTTGACGAACAGATATGGTTCGCCACTCTAAAAAGAAAACTCACGCAAACCATTGAATAGCGACCAAGTAAAAAAACAGAATCATCTGTGAACCTACAGTGTAATATTAAGAGCGGCACTTTTGGTTGATAGTAAATCTGGTCTCAAAATTTTTTCAAACATAATTCCTAGCTAGCCATTTTTATTTGAAAGGGTGATGCTTTTCCAGTTTTCGCCGTCGAACCAACCAGTGGCTTGCAATAACAGTCGCACAGTTTCTATTTCACCCAAACCACGATTGCTCACTCTTGAGTCGAACTTGGGACTACACCACTCAGCTGTGTCTCAGTCCATTTCTCCGACATTTAGCTATTCCGTAATTTATTTCATTCTGTCACTGAGGATGATCGGCCTTGACTGGCTCCCGGACATATTATACAACGTCTTAATAAGCTAGATTGTGGATCTCTAGAGAAGATTCAATTAACGTTTTTTTTTTTTTTTTTTTTTTTTTTTATTAGACTTCTCTCGGGGGAGGCGAACCTATAGCGTCGAGTGGGCGCCCCGAGATGCCATCAAATAACTGTTGCAGTTCTTTTTGAACAGTTGCAGGTTGTAACGCTCCGGGAACACTCGCGTGGGAAGGGAGTTCCACAGCTTCCCCGCTCTGTAACGGAACGAGTTCTGATATAGGGATGTTCGCGCTGTCGGGAGATGAACCACAAACGGGTGCGATCCGTCGGATTGTCTTGTGGAGCGCATATAGACCGAATTGCGTGGAACAATGCCAAGAATCTCCGAAAAACAGCACCCGTGATAATATCTGTAAAACAGACAGAGGTCGGCCACGCGCCTTCGATGTGATAGCGACTGTAGTCCCGACGTCAGCGCCGTGTCCCCGATCAGGCAGATCGCTCGTCTTTGTACGCTTTCAAATAGGTCGAGGGTATGTTTAGGAGCCGAGCTCCAAACATGAGAGCAATATTCAAGCGCGGGTCTAATTTGGCATTTATATAGGAGAAGAAGTTGGGCCGGAGTAAAGTATTTCTTAGCTCTAAAAAGATAACTCAGTTTTCCTGAGGCTGATCTGGCGATACCCGATACGTGTTTATGCCATGATAGATTCCCACAGACCGTGACGCCGAGCAATTTCAAACTTTCCCCAGCCTCGAGGGCCCGGCTACTCATCATCAGGTGTGGAACCGATGATCCAGTTTTCTTTGTGAATGTTGTATACTGGGTCTTCGTTGCGTTGAAGTCGACAAGATTGGCCTTTCCCCACTGAAGGACTTAACCTAGATCCTGGTTCAGAGAGTCAATCTGTCTACATCTCAGCTGGTGCGACGTTGATGCACCAATCGGCCGATCACTCGAAAAGGAGGAAACAAGCGTACTATCATCCGCAAAACTGAACACTTTGTTATCCGTTGTCTCCAACAAATCATTTATGTGAAGCAAGAACAAGGTTGGAGCTAAAATAGAACCCTGGGGCAGCCCCGAATTAACAGGATACAGATCCGAACACTCGCCGTCCACAACAACCCGGATCGATCGATTCTCGAGGAAGCTCCTCGTCCAGTTGCAAACGTCCCGTGATGAGCAATCAGTTCTGATTGTGAGCTATGCTGGTCGAAAACTGTCTTGAAAATTCGTTTGCCGAACTATTGTCCAACACAGCTACATAATATATGCTTCCCATTCAAGGCAACAACAATTCAAGAAATTAAGGAAAGTTTTTTTTATTTCATTTTTCAATACAGTACAAGAAAAGCCTCAAGAAAATGTCTTGTGAAAAAAATAACTCCTTTAATAAGCTAAAAGTTTTGTCTTCAATGTTATATACTGAGATCAATGCAATATCACAATGTTAAAAAAAAGAGACATAAAGGATAACGAAACAGAAAAAAAAATTAATTAAGGAAATGAAATGAACCAAAAAAGAAATAAAAAATATTTTCACTAACAAAACAAAATAATTACAATATTTTCGAAAGTCAAGGCACACAAGATATACTCGTACAATAAAATTAAAATTAAATTCCCGCTTCCTACTTTGATATCAAACTATGGTAAATAAAATCAATAAACAGAAGTATTTTTACACGAACGGAAAGGAAAATAAAACAGAAACAAAATAATAAACCAATGAAATCAAAGTGTTACAACACAGTGATCCTTAGCATACGATCAAAAACAGCAACAAAATGGTACTCCGAAGCTCATCAGCTGCAGGACGCCTTTTTCAAATAATGAAAACATTCATTACAGATGTTCTGTTGTGGTTAGAAGTGGGCATTCATAAATATGTAGAAGGCTCATGTAAATAGTGTTGAAAGACAGCGCTGAAAATTCCTTCGAAGAAATACGTAACTAAAGTCGGTCGTACGCTTTATTCATCATAAAAAAAGGATGAGATCCTTTGCCTTGAATGACATCTTTAGAAGGGAAACTCAAGGGCAAATACTTATTCAGTTTCTAGATCCCACCACCTGGAACCATTCTTTTCAATTTTCAAATAAACCTCCTCTGTTTTAATATGTTAATTTTTCTTTTTTTTGTTATTTAATTTTAATTTAGTTTTATGTTAATGTCAACCATTGGTTCTGTAATAAGAAATGAGGAATTAAAATAATATAAATTAGAAATACCGCTGAAATATTACCAGGAGATTACGTTCGTATTATTGCGTTCAGTGGCACTCCGGATAACGCCTGTGAATACATTGAATGGTTACGAACGCCTTTTTCCTGCTACGCGAAGCGAAAACCGGCAATCGTCTCTAAAAAATCAGTCGACCTCCTTTTGTGTTGGTCGACGATGTTTTCACACTGACTGACGCCTGTACTGACTGTCAACAAATGAAAATTATCAAAACCTACTATACTTTAAAAAAGTTTCCTGTTACTAGAAGTTCAAAATATGTATACTGTCGTTTGGCTCCCTAGTTATCCCGGTTTAAGCTATCTTGCAATATGCACAATCCGAGTATTGCATTTTTCCATAATTTTTTATTCCCGTTTTTTTCCTAGATTTTAAATTATAGTCTAGACAAAAAAATCTTAAATTCTAGCTTAATTATCTTCTAATATAACCTTCTGGTTCTGCGCATACGTTCTAAGCCCAAACTTTACATGTTTATCAATTTTGTTGTTTTTTAAAGTTAAATTGAACTTACTTCTATATATAGACACACATATATATATATATATATATATATATATATATATATATATTTTTTTTTTTTTTGTTGGTAATTCCTTAAAAATCTTAAATCTTATTCTACCGTAATCTTAGAACCGCTACATCTGTGTAAGCTGGTTGATGTTGGAGTTACCTTACCGACTTTGATACATAGGTCTTTATTTGCCATTCAACCACCAAAACTGTTGGTGCTGTTTAATAATGTTTTGGCGAATAAGTTTGTTGTTGTCGAAGTGTCACCGAAGTGTTCCGCCGAACACTGTTCACGAAGAGAGAAACAACCTGGAACACAGTGGCATTGTCACAAATAAAACGTTGAGAGATATTTCCACTTTCTATTTTTATTGTAAATGTTTCAGCATCTTTCGTGACACATAAACTTCAACGTATAAATCCGAATTACACGACAACCGACACACATTTCCTTTTTACGACACGGAAGGTTTACTATTACCTTTAATCGTTTCGCGGTGAGATACTCTAGCGCAAGGGCGAAACGACGGATACCTCCTCGTCGAGCTCTCTCTCGTTCTCGACCTCCTCGGATGCTCGAAAGTTCAATCTCGACCGTTCGATACAGACCTCTCGTCCCGGTGACGATCCCAATTAGACTGCCGCTACACTAACCACAAGTATCTTGATCCAGATTGTATCTGCATCTTCCCCAGAGACAATTTCCCATTCTATCCATTAACAGAATCGTCAATGTCTCTGTTATCAGCATGTTAACACATCCCCCGGGATATTTTGTAGTTTCCTGAAAGGGGAAAGTCATACTTTGCATACATCATTATTATCGCTAGCATTTCATCTTCACGGCCTTCTGTTTGCACAGAACATCTGGCGCCCAGACCGGAGATATTCGGCGATTGTTTGAACGTACAGCCCGTGGTTCTTATTTGAACTTGGTACCCGGAATCGAAATCCATTAGATCTTTATAATGGTGCGAAATTCGTGGCCGTGGGACCGGAGTATTGCCTTTGTTGGCTTAACTCCTCATAAATCATCGGATATCTCGTTGAGATATTATCGATTGCGTAGGTCGTGGCTGCCTTCTGTTGTTCAACGGATTTGGGTGGTCCTTGCATTAGATTACCCGCACGTGCATCCGTTGATCGGCTAATGTGCTGGCGATAACAAATCCTTGTAACATCGTGTAGATGTTCAGGATTTTCGATTGTGCAGTACTGGAGTGCGGCGCATTTCGGTCTTTGAAGATGGGATGCATGAATGTTCTCCTTTGTTTCAGGTATGCTTTATTCGAACTGTTGGGCTTGACATTGAAAGCTTTGGGACGTTCAGTTCCTTGCTTTTTAGTGTCGGGCTCAACGTTGGCCAAATGTTTCAGTGCCCTAAGGTGGGATTTTGGGACACGCGTCTGTGGGGCGCGGGCAACGTTTTCAGGATAGGTATTTCCTTGAAGGTTAGGAACCTTACCTGGGTGAAATTGTGCGTTCGTAGAACGCTACAATGTCATCCCGGTCTCTATGGGAAATAGCTCTATTGAACCGCAAAGCTCTTCTTCGGTGCGTGTGACTTCTCGGTCGTAGTACAATCGACCGTCTACGGAGGATCTACCTACATGATCAATCAGCGGACCTCCGGATTCATCCTGTATAAGACCATTCATATCAAATTCGAGGAAAAAAAAAATGACAAAGTTTTTCAAATTCTTCTTTGTCTTTCAAATAATTATAAGTACTGCCACAAAATTCTGTCGCCGAAAGGCAAATTATATAATGGTTAAGTAATGTTTAGCTTAGAGCGTCTGCGAAGGACCAGTAAGTTATTATGTAAGATAATTAAGCTAGAATTTAAGCATTTTTTGTCTAGCCTTTAATTTAGAAACTAAGAATATAAAGAGAAAATAAAAAATGTTTTAAAAATGGAAAAATCAAATTCGAGGAACGCCTCTGGTGAAACAAGGCCATTGCGGTGCACCCTCTCAAAATACAAAGTATTTATATAATGAGCTCCGAAAATTAGGTCACTATTTTTTTCATTTCTCTCGGAATATGTCCTCTGATTAATTTGATCATAAAATTATCAACCCCGTTTATGTGGACTTCATTATATAAGGTCTCATTTGGATAATACCTTTTGTCGTGAGATTCCGGTGTATGATATAATCTCAGACAAGTTCTAAAACATTTTCTTTCGAACACCCGAATCTTTTCCACCATATTTGGACCTATTTTGAACCACACTGGGCATCCATATATAATCATGGGCCTGATTGTCGGTTACAATTCAATAGCCTCCTTGTCATACCAAAAGTTTTCTTGGCCTTGACCAAAGCAGCCTCCACATGTCTGTTAAAATACAGGTACTGATCTAGGCAGATGCCAAGGTATTCAACCACACTCACGGTTTCCAGTTTGTGTTCATGCGGTCCCATGATAACTAACTTTCGCCAGTGGCTCCAAAAGATCTGCATCAAGGTTTGAATTCGCGGAAAATAAATTCGCGAACACATTAGCTTTATCCTTTGAATTTGCGACTAACGTCCCGCTGTCTGTCACCAACGGAGGGAAAGAGGAGGAAGCGAAGTTACTGCTGACAGCACTTGCCATTGACCAGAAGGGACGCGAACCAGTTGGGCACTCAAGGAGTTTATTGGTCACTCTGTCAATGTGAGCCTTCTTCGTGGTATCAATCGTCTGGTTGCACGCGTTTCTGACACTAACAAAATTCGTTCTGTTAACGTCGGTGGGATTGGATCGCCGTTGCATAAAAGTTTTATTTTTCGTCGCTGTAATCTGCTCGCATTTTTTATCAAACCAAGGCTATCAGATGAACTTCGTTTGATATAATGTGGAATGTAGATCTTCATCAAGAGAAGAATAATCTGTGTGACCTACTCCGCGCAAGCGTTAACATCGGAGTCTCCGAAGCACACCTCGGACCGTGGAAAGGATGCGAAGAAATCTCGCAAATCGTCCAAGTTCGCAGCCCCATCTTCCATACATGGCGAAGCTGCCTAGGCCGGTTATTCGCTTGAAATGCAAGTGGTTGCGCGACAGATACCAAGTAGTGATCCGAGTTTCCTAGTGGCGCAGAAACCTCTACGGATGTCAAAACCAGATTCAGGTTGTTCGCATAATCACGTCGGTCATCCGATACTCTCGCGGGTTCCTCCACGAGTTGAGTCAAGTTGTGGCTAACAGAAAACATCTCCGCCAGCCTTCCAGCCCAACCAGCCGGAATTTTGTACTTTATAATCGCCAAGGACGATCATTTCAGAATCCGGGTGGTTGATCTGTATCCAACCGACGGTACGTGAAAGATGATCTAAAAATGTCGCTGGTCGATCGTTATTCGGGGAGCGGTAAAGACAACAAAAAAATTTAACAGAATTCCTTAGCACGGCCTTCAACCGCATGGTGTCCATGTTATTGGGTCCCAACGCCTCCATCCTCTGGCAAGTCAGAACGGACCGCTTGAAGACGCAGACTCCACACTTGAAACGGAATCTCGAATGTAAGTTGTATTCTGAGCAACGAAGATATGTCGAATCAGTTGACGAATCGATCTGGGTCTCGGTTAGGCCAAGGATATGAGGTTTCGCTGTTTGCAAATATTGGTGGACGGCGCTTACATTCATATTGGTAAAACCGATGCCACTGATGTTACAAAATGCCGTTATCAGTCGAGCGTCGACAGAGCCTCGAGAACGAGCTCGATTATGCGAAGACGAATTTCTTAAAGTTTGGTTATTGATCATAATATCTGTATGATATTCCCCCTGACATAGTCCCCTCGGAGATCCGAATGAGAAACTAGTTTACCTCTGGAATTCTCTATCTCAGAAGGTACTGTGTCGGTTCCATGAACCGCACAAATCACCATAGGGAGATGTCTTCGTCCAACCAAGGAACATATTCACCTATAACCAAACTTCACATGCCCACAGACACGTGTCCCCAAAGTCCACCTTTTCACCTGACCAAAGGTGACATATATACTGGTGTCAACAACCCCACGTATCCACAGATACGTGGGCCCCAAGTCCCGAACAATTTCGCTGCGCCTGCCCGGCGATCGAAGGGCACGACTCGGTATAGAGATTGTGTACCGATCCATTAGTTGGATAAACACAAAGGGTTGGCATAGCGGCTCCAGATGTCGACAAACAAAAAATCCCCGGCGATAAGCCAGTTGCCGTAAAACAATCCGATGGCAAAACCTTTGTCCCTGCCGCAATGCACTTCGCCTAAACAAAGGCCATTGCGGAGAAACAGCAATAAACGAAAACGCTGTTCCTATAGGGCAAAGCAAATACGATAATTACCACGATCCCAGGATCGCCAAGAATAAACAACACATCGGAATGTTTGCATAAGCAGCGCAACAGAAGTGCGAAAATTCTGACGATCCCACAGCAACCTCCGCGTCTGTATGTGTGAGTGCGATCATCCCTGGTGGAGAGAAAACGAAAGGGAAAGGAGAACTATGGGGTGAATAGAATCATCCCCAGAGAAAAATGTCTGAGTCGACAAAGAGAACCCTCGCGAGGAGGTTGATCCGCGCAGCGCGACAAATTGATAAAGAAACAGGTCGACCCGAAGTAGTAAAGCTTTAAAAATACCCGAGTTAACCTGAAAACATCCTAAACGTATATATTCGACGTTCAACGCTCATATCTCAACGTCCCTCGCTACGGACATCGGAAATTCGTTTAACGATTAAGTACATGTGCTCCGAAATAATTAAGTTAAGTGTGGACAGCAAATATATCCTTTCGTGGTATCCTAACATGTGCCGTTTTTTTTATATTGTCAAATTTCGTGCTGGAAACAATAAGTGAAAGGCTATATGCGATAGACAGGAATAAATAAGGATATCGTTAAACATTTTAGACGATTCAAGGTGTGGTGGAAGTTTGTGTTTTATTTTGTAACATACTACCCAAAAGAACAAAATACCAAAATTGTGTCCTAGACGATTAAGTTATAACCAAAATATCAAAATTGGGTCCTAGGTGACTAAGTGATAACGAAAAAAAAGATCAATAGAGAACCAAGGCAAAGGCTAAACAAACTCAACTCCTTGTTTTATTTGAGCTGCATTCGCTCCGTGTTCGGTTTGTGGACAGTGTTCGGCGGAACACTTTCGACCAAAAGACAAAATCCGCCAAAGTACTATCATGACTTATCTCCGTGTCAGTCCGGGCCATCAGCCATACATCCGAAACTTAGTCGAGGATTTATCCAGACGATATCGCGGAATGTACAGCGTGACGGGGTGGTATTTCACCTCGGGACCGAAAGATGGCCATGGATTTCTCCCGACCATTTCACGGAGCCCATAGTTTGATGGGGTGGTATTTCACTGGGCGACAGGGCGTCGTGGCCCCACCTACCACTCGGCCTTTAGTCGCCTCTTACGACAAGCCGGCCTCGCTGTTCTAAGGCCCTACTGACAAGGTAAAAAGGTAACAAGATATTTAGTTTGTCAACGACAGTAGGCTGATTTCACAATATATATATATATATATATATATATATATATATATGTATATAGTGACAATACTAGAACTGCCAGCCGTTGTTCTCACTTTGATGAAAATATTAAGGGCTGAAAGGTTCGTCAGATCTTTTTAGAAACTTAATTATATAGTTTATACGTAGAGCTGGTTGGTATCATTCATGAGGAAATAGTATTCGTTCAGAACTATTTAGTTACAACCTTTTAGATGTGACTCCTGTATACGGGCGACGCCGATAGTTTGTTGCTGGGGGAGATTGAAGAGGTTTAATAAATTTGTTTATTTATTTATTGTGTATATTTATTTATTGATTTATTTACTCGATCTACTGTTTGGAGCATCATTGGGACATATTTGGGACACTTTTGGGACACCTTTGGGACGAGGATGTACTAAGGATATCCCAAAGATGTCCCAAAGGTGTCCCAAAGGATTCCCAAAGTTGGCCCACCACCAAACATGTTGCAAACATGCGCCACAACATTTTCTGCAACACGTCCCATAACATGTTCGACAACATGTCCCCCCACATAATTCAGCATATGCTCCATACCATGTGTGTATGCCGTGGTGAAGGGTATAAAAGTGGAACTCTTCATGAAATATCAGTAGTTGGCTCTTGACTGCCGTGGTGTACGCGTCAGTGAAGAACAATGCTGTGGTGGAGCGTAGCGACATATAAATATATATTTTAATAGGTATGTATATAGATAAATATATGCATAGGTATATAGATAGATATATAGATACATAGATGCATAGATATATAGATACATAGATATATAGATACATAGATACATAGAGCCATAGATACATAGATACATAGATATATAGATACATAGATATATAGATACATAGATACATAGATACATAGACATATAGATGCATAGATATATAGATACATAGATACATAGATACATAGATACATAGATTCATAGATATATAGATCGTAGATATATAGATACATAGATACATAGATACATAGACATATAGATGCATAGATACATAGATACATAGATACATAGATACATAGATACATAGATACATAGATTCATAGATATATAGATCGTAGATATATAGATACATAGATACATAGATACATAGATACATAAATACATAGATACATATATATATAGATACATAGATGCATAGATACATAGATACATAGCTACACAGATACACAGATATATAGATACATAGATACATAGATACATAGATACATAGATGCATAGATGCATAGATACTTAGATACATAGATACATAGATACATAGATACATAGATACATAGATACATAGATATATAGATATATAGATACATAGATACATAGATACATAGATACATAGATACATAGATATATAGATATATAGATATATAGATACATAGATACATAGATACATAGATACATAGATACATAGATAGATAGATACATAGATACATAGATACATAGATATATAGATACATAGATACATAGATACATAGATACATAGATAGATAGATACATAGATACATAGATACATAGATAGATAGCTAGAATGCCTCATAGGACACGAGTGTTACACACAATATCTGCGCAGATCCAAGTACAAGGAAGACCCGTAATGCCCGCCTGGCAAGAAATGTGTGGAAAACGTCGAACACTTCTTAGCCGAAAATAGTATATCATATTCAAGAAGGAGTCCAGTATGCTTGCAAACAAATCAATGGGACAGTAGATGGGCCCAATATAAGAATGGTAATGTTAACTTCAAACGACGGATGGAAATTCATCACCTCATGGTATATGGTATAGAAGACGGAATACGTCCATCCCGTCCGGGAAAAAAATGTGGACACACGATCCCTGGGCAACAAAGGTGAATCAAGTATAAACGGCAATTTTAACGTTTTTTCTTAGCGCCAAGTTGCGAGGTAGATAATATCGTGCGTGGCTGTTTGGTTTATGAAGAGTAGGAGTACCAGGTTGGCTAGCGGTCGCGCTCGACTTTGTAGTGAGTACAGCCATGAGCGAGCAAGAGGTACATATGTCTGTTGCGCAACGGATTATTATACAACTTTTAACAAATGAAGGCGTTAAACCTTCGGAAATTTTTTCTCGATTGAAGGCACAGTTTGGTGATGATACACTGTCTCAGAATCGTGTGTACACGTGTACCAGAAAATTTAAAAGTGAGCGAGAACGTATCGAAAACGAAAGTCATGATCGACGCCCAATGACAAGTCGTACAGATGACAACATGCGTGTCGTTCGAGAGGTTATTGAAAGTGATCGCCGCTTAATTGTTGGAGAAATCTAATCAGAAGTAGGTATCAGCTATAGAAGTGCTCAATCCATTATTACTGATGATCTTAGCTTCAAAAAAATTACTGCTCGGTGGGTTCCGAGGTTATTGACTGAAATCACAAACAGGTCAGGTCGGAGATCAGTGGAAGACTTCTGGATCGATTTCGGCAAGAAGGGGAGGATTTTTTGACGCGTCTTGATCCATATAATGCGACGTGGGTACATCATTATACTCCCGAGATGAAAATGGCAAGTAAGTAGTGGCGAAGGAAGGATGAAGGCTGTCCAATGAAGACCAAAACTCGTCTTTCAGCCGGAAAAGTTCTAGCAACGATTTTTTTTCGACTTAAAGGGTGTTTTAATGATTGATTTTTTCACGAACAACGAACAGTGAATACAGCTTACTACTGTCAGTTGTTACAGTCGCCAAAGGCCCCATATTGAAACAAAAGACGAGGCATGCCTATTCGAGATGTCATCCTTCTTCATGACAACACAAAGCCTCACACCGCGTCCTTGTTAAGGGGTACATTGGAAGAAATAGGTTGGGTAACCCCCGAACACCCTCCTTCTAGCCCTGACTTATCTCCCTGTGACTGTTTTTTGTTCGCACCCTTGAAGGAAAAATATTCGAATGTAATGAAGAAGCTGAGGAGCACGTGCGCAATTGGCTAACAAATCGTCCTAAATCTTTCTGCGAACATGGGTTATTAAATCTTCCAAATCGGTGGAAAAAGTGTGTAGATCACGCAAGAGACTATATTGAAAAATGTTGATAGTATAGTTAGTGTGTAACATTATTAAATAAATGTATAAAAAGAAATCATCGTTCATATTTCGTAGTTGCTCGGGTAGGTCTAGGCCGCAGAAACTGCCGGATAAATGAAAACTGAGTGAATCGGGCATACAAGCGAAACTGGCCCATCGGTAGCTACAGAAGATTACCACGTCCAGGTTGCAAACCGAAAAGAAAAAAAAAAGACTTCAAACCAAAATGCTGTGTTGGAGCGTAGTGACAGGACAGCCTGAGGGTTGGCGGTCGATATCTCGAAATAGAAAGAGAAATAAATAAATAAATAAATAAATAAATAAATAAATAAATACATAAATACATAAATAAATAAATAAACAAATAAGTGAATAAATAAATAAATAAATACATTAAGAAAACAAATTAATTAATTAATTGATAAATAAAGAAAGAAATGTATAAATAAATAAATCAATAAAGTAAATAAAGAAATAAATTAATAAATAAATAAAGACATTTATTGATAAATAAAGAAAGAAACGCGTAAATAAATAAATAAATAAAGTAAATAGAGAAATAAATTAATAAATATATAAATGATTGAATAAATCAATAAATAAACAAACAAAGAAATAGATAACTAAACAAAGAAATGAATAAGTAAATAAATAAATAAATGAATAAATAAATAAAGAAATGAATAAATAATTAAATAAATGAATACATAAATAAATAAAAAAATGAATACATAAATAAATAAATAAATAAATACATAAATAAATACATAAATAAATAAATAAATAAAGAAATGAATAAATAAATTAATAAATT